>CM028381.1:256665-369016 GCA_013146195.2 Codonopsis lanceolata
ATTTTGTTATGGAGTTTTAGGAGCGAGAATTCATGGATATTCCATTTGATGCATAATAGCTAGAAAAGGAGGAATTTTCATATTCCGTGCCATGATCTGATCTAATTCTAGTAAGCTTTAGATCATACAAGTTCATAACACGGGTGTACCAGATTTTATTAAAAGCCTCAAAAGTTTCATATTTTTCCCTTAAGAAAACGACCCATGTGTATCTAGAAAAATCATCAACACGCATAAAGGTGTACTTTTTCCTTCCTAGACTCTCTACTCAATAGACCCATAAGATCTGCGTGAATCATCTCAAGGCATCTAGATGAGGAGCACCGAGATATGGAAGCGTGAAGAAGCCTTGGTTTGCTTACCTTTTTGACATGGTCCACATACCTTTGTGTAGTTCTTATCCAGACTAGGCAATCCTTTCACTGCATCATGCTTTATAAGATCATGAAGTTTCTGAAAACTCATGTGCCCTAGTTTTTGATGTCATAGATCTGTGATATCAAGACTTATATTGTGACAGGTTTGAGCATTGTTGAACATATAGCAATTGTCAGAGGATCTGGTACCTGTCAAAAGACACTTGTTAGATTGATCAAAAACTTCACAGAATTTTATCAAACCTTACTCGTAGGTCATCATCACACAAATCGACTTATGCCGATCAAGGGTCTTGAGGCCTTCCACATGGTAAACATTGGTGAGATTAGGAAGACCATCTACATTCAAAGTTCCTTTGCTAATTATCTTACCTTTGGCTCCTCCTCCATATGTCACAGATCCACCATTGACACTCACATAGTCCTTTAAATTCTCAATAGAACCTGTCATGTGTCTAGAGCACCCACTATCAAAGTACCATGAACCAGCTATGTGAGACTTTAAAGATGTGAAGGTTACATTGCATTGTTCATCATCAGAACACTTTGCACCAGGACATATGTCAAAAGGTTCACAATATTTAGCTTTATTATCCCTATAACTGCCTTTGGGAACCCACATTTTTTAAAGGTTTTTGGCTGATGTTTTTGTGAATGTACCTTCTGATGTAGCATCGAATGTAACTTCCAATGTTGCTGCATTGGATGCTGCATCTGATTTCGAACCAAGAAGGCCTGCCTTACCTCTTCCTCATAGACAACCTTTTTAAGAAAACAGAATGGCTGAATATGACCAGGCTTGTGACAAAAGTGACACACAAAATTTTTCTTTCTTGATTTGGGTTTTTCAAAGAAATTTGGATTTTGAAAATTTTGTGTGGGCTGTTTAGGTTCAGAAGTACCTTCACCTTCTCTAACAAACATCTTTGGTATAAAACCAATTCCAGACTTACCAGATTTCAACATCTCATCCATTTTTTGTTGACTTGAGTTCCATTTAGCCATGGTTTCATTGGCTTGGATGAGCTCCTCTTTCAGTTCTTCGATCTCCACATCTTTCTTACTCAGCAAACTCTCCAACCTTGTGATACACTCCTTCTGTTCTTCATTTACCTTCTTTAGCAAGTCATTTGTCTTTCCAAGCAATGTAACTTGATGAGCCCTCTTTTCCCAATCCTTGTACAGCTCTTTGTAACCTTCCAGCAGGTCTGATTCTGATTCTCCACAGTCTTCCGTGACAGAGGAGTTAAAACAACAATGATCTTCCCAGCTTCTATCCAATGTAGCTTTTGATGTAGTTTATGGAGAAGCTACATTCGGAGCTACATTGGCCAAAGGACATGCACAATCAGATTCAGAGTCGTATACAGCAGTGAGAGTGATGAGATCTCCTGGATCTTCACCATCACTATCACTCAAAGTTGCAGAAAAGTTTAACCCCTTCTTTCTCAAGGTATTTGCACATTGATTTGCATAGTGACCAAATCCTTGACACTCCCTACATTGAATGGAATCAATATTTTTTCCATTGTAAGAAGTTTTTGAAACAAAAGGATTGGTAAAGGGTTTTTCTGGTGTTTGAAAAGAATTTTCCTTAGGAGCAAATTTAACAGAATCGGGCTTAAAAGAGTTTTTGGAGCTTGATGATGGAGTTCTGTTTTGACTCTTGGCTTTCAAATTTTTTTAAATTTAGTAGTCAAAAGAGCTATGGAATCTTCTCTAAAATCAGACTCATCAATATCCTTCTGTAAATCAAGCAAGTCAGAAGAGACATCAATAACAGTAGGCATGGCAATGTTTTTCACAAGAGGAGTAGAAGATGATGCACCTTTGCTCTTTTGCTTGATTTGATCATTTAGGTTTAATTCAAAATTTTGAAGGATACCGACCAATCTTTCAAAACTCATTTTGTCAATATCATGTGCTTCCTCAATAGCACATATTTTAACATTAAACCTTTCAGGTAAAGTACGCATCATTTTACTAACCAGGCGATCATTAGTGATGGGGTCACCTAAGGCCAAGGTAGAGTTAGACATATCAAGAAGCCTACCATAATATGACATGATATCCTCAGATTCATTCATTCTTGTGTTTTCAAACTGTGTGGTAAGCAACCTTAATTTAGAAGCACAAACACTGGCAGGTCCTTCACACAGGGTTTGAAGGGCCTCCCATACATCTTTAGCAGACTCATAATTGGCTATAACCCTAAAGGTATTGGCATCTAAGGCTTTGTATATGGCAGACAAGGCTTTAGAATTGAAAGAGACATTATTCCTATCTTCATTAGACAAATCAGATTCTTTAGTGATCTTAACATCACCATCAGTATCAGTTGTTTTAGGAGGACTCCAACCGTTTAGAACAGCAAGCCACTCTCTTTCATCAATTGATTTGATGAAGATACGCATCTTTACTTTCCAAATAGAGTAATTTGCATTAGTCAAAGTTGGAGGATGAACAACATTGTCATACTGAGAATCCATCACGGCTACAACCAGAATCAACTCGTAGTGATGTCAAGAGAAGGCTTTGATACCAATTGTAAGAACACAAGTAGCTAGGATTCAGAAAATTACCAATACAGTTTCCAATGTAGCTTCTGATGAAGCTACAATGGAAGTCACAATGGTCAGAAACTTAAAACAGCGGAAGACTTGATAATAAAGCAGCAAATAGAATCACAAAGGTTTACCAAACAATCTACAAGCCTATGCTTGTAGATCTAGCCTCATGGTAAAAAAGATTTCACTAAAAAAATATGATTTTTTTTACAAAAGAATGTGAAATCACCAAACAAAATACTCTCACAAGACAACAAGTCTTTGAGATAAAAATCCCACAAAAAAACAGATAAAGAAAAATGTGGGAAGAAACAAACAGCTTCCTAAAATCAGCTAGGAAGACAAAACAGGACCAGCTCTCAATGTAGCTTCCAATGTTGTAACATCCGAAGCTACAATCACAAATTCTGCACACAGCCTGGAACTGGAATCAAGTTCTGGAATTCTGAATCTTCTGCCTCTGAATTTTTATTATCTCTCCCAATGCATGTCTCAACCGTTGCCCTTTGTCTTCTATTTATAATGAGGAGGAAACCTACACACAAAAAAAAATCCAACTGCAAGAAGGACAAGGATTAGAATTGGAAATAAAATCAACTACCTTAGATGCTAGATTTTCTTACCATATCAATTAGGATTCTAAGGCACAGTTTGTTGAAAGATTTGACTTAGATTTTGTTACCAAAAACAACTCCTAGAACTTAGGTCCAAGAAACCACAAAATCTAAAGAAGTATTTTGTTTCCAAATATTGCTAAACTTGTCTAAACATAATGATCAAAAAGAGAAAACAAAAAACAAAATAGGCCATGCCTATTTTACCCTTACAAGAAGAAATGAGAATCCTGGAAGCAAGATATCACCAAGCCTCACTTATGATTCAGAAGTTCTTGACCACCTTCCATCATGTTCATATTATTCATATTCATATTGGCTTGCTACAATATATCAACAAAGCCCATGGTCAAAGATTGAATAATTTTCAATCCATTGAATTTAGTGAGGTGAAGATTATGACTTGAGAAAAAGAAGTAGCCCTCTGTGTGTGGATTTTGTACATAGCCCAATATTTTGTTTGTACGTGTGTAGAATTTGTGCATAACTAGTTTTGATGTGTTGGCAGATTTTGTGTGTGTGTGTGTGTATGATTAGAAG
This sequence comes from Codonopsis lanceolata, assembly GCA_013146195.2. Taxonomy (NCBI): domain Eukaryota; kingdom Viridiplantae; phylum Streptophyta; class Magnoliopsida; order Asterales; family Campanulaceae; genus Codonopsis; species Codonopsis lanceolata. The sequence continues at coordinate 260,764 of CM028381.1, forward strand.
GGTAAAGGAGAGGTTTTCTTGAGAACAAAGACTTGGAGAAAGTAAAAGGTATTGGAATCGGGCTGAAGATGGATATTTTAGTATTTTTATGTCTTTAAAAGAGGGCATTTTTGTCTTTTCAATGATTTATGTTAACGACACCCAATTCATGAACCAAATTGATGTTTTTTGTAAAGTATGGTGACCAAACTGTGAAAAATGGTGCTAAAGTGAGCTTAACGAACTTTTCACGATGTTAGAACAATCAAATTGAAATTTAAGCATTATAATTATAGATAACAATAAAATATTCTTAAATCAAAACAAACTAATAAATACGTTCATCATAATTAATAATTTTTATGATTACTTGTTTATATTTATATCAAACTTTCAAATTCAAATTTCAAAAAGTAAACTAGTCTAGTGGTATTGGTGTAAATAATTTGATCAAAGTTCAACCTTTGTTATTAATAGCATGCTTCATATATATTTATAATTATAATTATAATTAATTAATTATTATTAAGTAAATAAGAAATAGTGGTGGCGGTGGAGGCATCAACATTGGTTGGTGGTGGAAGGTAGTGGCCGGAGGTTGGCGGTGATGGGCGGCAAACAGTGACGGTCGGAAGTTGCCAGAAGTGGGAAGTGGCGGTGGTGTGGTGGTATTAGTGAATAAACCCAATGGATTACCGGTTAAAACCTATAATTATTTATTTTATCATTGGTCTCTAATGACTGTTATCAATTATCCATATTGGTCTCGAATGGATGTTATCGATTAACACTCATTAACTTAATGAGTAAGTCTCATATAATACCGTCTTACAGATCTTAATTCGTAAAACAGAGCTCCACTCTCTCACAACTCAATCCACCAATACATGGCGGGTCGGGTAAATATGACTCATCTTACAAAAAATATCCGTAAGACCGTCTTATACAAGTTCTTGCCTAACTTAATTGAACGTTAATGGATAACGGCCGATAAAAAATTTATAATGGGTATACTGGATTACCCAATAGATTGGATGAAATTTTGCCACTAATCTCTTTCAAGGCAATTCCTTGTTCAATACCAAATGGTTTCTTCTACACTACTAATGTTGATTGAGGTGGTCTCTTGTAGGACCGTCTTACGGATCCTTTTCCGTAAGACGGATCTATCCAGGTTAAATGGGGTAAAATTCAGAAATTTCAATGCAACCCTTTAGTTTTTGAAAATTACAACGTCATCCCTCATGTTTATATATGCAGAGTGTCACTTTTTACTATTAACAGTGTCACTTTATAGCATAAAATGTGTCACTTTTGGCCTTAGAAGTATCACTTTGCATTTTTAATGAAAATTATAATTTTTCCCTAAAAAAGTGTTACTTTTTGGGCTTAAATATGTAACTTTTAGTCTTAAATGTGTTACTTTCACTTTGAAAAATATCTCTCTTTTTTTATAAATAAAAATCATTATGTTTGGCATTAAAGTGTTACTTTATGACATTAAAATGTTACTTTATAACATTAAAAATATCACTTTTTAGAATTAAATATGTTACTTTTGACTGTACAAATAATATTTTGCCTTATAAATAAAAATCGTCGTTATTGATCTTAAAAATGTCACTTTTTAGCATTGAAAATGTCACGTTTTAGTATTAAATGCGTCACTTTTGACGGTCAACGTTAGTTTTAAAGTGACACTTTTTAGTATTAAATGTGACACTTTTTAGTATTAAATGTGACACTTTTTAGTATTAAGAGTGTCACTTTTTAGTATTAAGTGTATCACTTTTTAGTATTAAATGTGTCACTTTTTAGTATTAAATTTGTCACTTTTTAGTATTAAGAGTGTTACTTTTTAGTATTAAGAGTGTTACTTTGTATTTTAATGAGAATTATAATAAATTTCTCTTTATAGTGTCACTTTTAACATTAAAATGAGTCATTTTTGTGTTTTCAATGTGTCACGTTTGGCTTTAAATGTGTCATTTAGCATTTCGTCAAAGTCCGTTAGGATTCGTCAAGTATTCCAAGGCAGTTGATGCTAACGTATGGTTAACAGAGCTGACAAATGATTAAACTGCATGGCGTGAGAAACATAAGAATTTCGGCGAGAACCATTAAAAATACAGGGCACCGGAGCAAATAGAGGAACTTCTCATTAAAACTAAATAATGTGGTTGGGGGTTTCAAATAAGCAACCACATTGTGCTAAACCTTAAAGTTTTAACTTTCACCAACTCAGCTACTCAGTAATTATGAATTTCCTAATATGTTTAGTTATTAAACTGCGAATTCTTAAATGCGGCTCCGTCTTACGGATCTCCGTCCTACACAATTCTTTGCCATGTTGATTTCTTTTACGACAATTTTTTATAGGCACCGTAGTCTTTAGGGATCCATGTATGGTCAGCTTTGTATGGTAAGAGCATCCTCATTGTGGTTTTTGAACACTTCTTAATGCCTTGAATTTTGTGCTTAGTGGCCATTAGGCTCCACCTAGGAGAGAGGGAGAGAATTTACTTCTTATATAAGAAGTTGGGGGGAGGGGAGAGTGTCGGGGATAGCCGTCCTTTTATTTTTATTTAGATGATGTTAAATTTATTTAAATTTTTTTTTTTTGTGTAAGAAGTTGTGTAAGAAGCTTATACAATGTGAAGATATATTCTTAAGTGAGTAAGAGGATAAAAATGTGTAGGTGGCCGTGGGACTCAGTTAAGAAGTTGTATTAAGAATATACACATTGAGGATGTCTTATTTTCCTCCACCAATGAGTGAGTGAAGTCTTATTTTCCACCAATGCCATTAATTAGCCAGTTTTAAGGTATTATTATATTAGAAAATTAATGTAGTGCTATGTTTCTAAAAATACTTGACATAAATAACAATTTCATCACCCTACTTTTTTACTTTTTGTAATATGATCCCTCTATATACTTTTGTTCATCGTTATACTTCACCACATATAACAATTTGGTCACTCCGTCTCCTTTTCGTTTGTCATCTTGGATGGAAATGATCAAAAAGACATCAATGCCCTTTGTGTTGTTTGTGTGCACATATTGAAACTAAATAAATTAATTTGTTTGTGTGTACATATTGAAACTAAATTTTTTTTTTTAAAAAGGATTAATTTATTCATTTCATTTCACCATTAATTCAGTTATGGCGTCAACAAGCAACCTCCTCGGCCAACCAGAGCTCCACTTCCTACAACCGCCACCACCGCACTCGTCACCGTTGATGCTGGTGACAGCTTGATCTCCCCAACCCAAAACCTCGACCTCAACGAAAAAACCTCAGTGGATCCCACCGACACTGAAATGGAATCATTCGATGATCACAAGGACTCTATCAGGAACCTGCTGATGATGGGTTCAATAGAAAATTTATCTACTATGTTCTTGTCCACCAAAAACCCTTGAATTTTTTTTCCACGTCGTACCTAACACCCCACGGGAAGCTTTGATCGGTCGGTTGGAATCGTCATGGGCCCACAACTCGTCGACGACACTGAAACTGATTTGTAACCTGAGAGCGGTTAGAGGCACATGAAAGTCGGACAGGGGAAGGTTTTATTCGGTGGCGCTTTGGCTACACAAAAACCACCCCCAAAACCCTCACTTCCAATGTCAAAGTCATCGCTGAGTTCGATTACTTCAAGGATTTTCTTGAGATTCTCTAATGTATCCTATGGGGATTCAATGCGAGGGAGCGAGAAAAAGAGACCGAAGAAGAAATTTGCAGAAGCAAAGGAAAAGGTCATTTAGGAATGGAGCTGAGGAGGAAAAGATTGTCAAGACTCTTTCTGGAGTAATTGAAGGAGGAGAAAGACAGGGCTAGGGTTCATGAGTACGAATCAATGGAATACCCTTCCGTATGGTAGGGTTACCTTTGTTGCGATGAAGAATTAGGGTATTTTCGGGATTCTCTAAAAATTTAAAGCTTTCCATTCAATTTTTTGGATGGAGTGACTAACATGTTATATGTGATGAAGCACAATGATGAAATAGAAAAAAAAATTGTAGAGTGATCATATTGCAAAAAGTGAAAACGTAGGGTGACCAAATTACGATTTAAGCCAAAATACTTATAGTATTTTCTAATTTACTTTTTTCTTTTGTAAAAATTGTGTGTTGTCCCCTTTTTAAAAGTTTTTAACCGCTTCGCTCCTTATTTTTAATTAGAAAATGTCATTTATTGTATTAGGATGCATAAAATCTTGCATTGTGATGCATCATTTGTATATTGCAATGCATAAAATTACTTTATTTTGTGCATAGCGATGCATAGAATCTTGCATCACGATGCATAAAGTGACTCTTTACTATTACAAAAAAAAGAAAAAAAAAAAGGAAAACAGAGAGGTTAAAAACTTTTAAAAAAAGAACTGGTCTAATTTCCCCCTTCTTCTTTTTTTGGGCATGTAGAAATAATCGACTACGATCACTATTTGGGGCCATCAAGAAAGGACAACTGTATCAATCGAGTCTACTAACTTGGAGAAATTGTAAGTCGGTACCCCTTTTCCAAGTTTTCAAGTTTCAACTGCTCCAGTTCATCATGTTTTTAGGATAAATTGTAGGCCGGTCAACTTCTCAAATATTTAACCTGTTTAGTACCTCTATTTTTTTAACCGCTAAAGTCCACTTTTATAAAATTAAAATTTTCGTTTTACCTTGGTTTCAGCTTCGTGTCCTTGGCTTCTTCTTCATTGGGAACGTCCTCTCAGACTAAAAAGCGAATGGGGTTACAGGTTTGTCCCAAAGGTAGTCGATGCTTGCTGTTTTGGATTCGAGAATCATGGGGCTCAAAATCATGAAGGAGTATTATGTGGGATTCAGAGTGGATATCTTTGAGACTTGTCAAAGAATTAGGTTTCAGCTTTGTGTCCTTGGTTTTAGCTTCGTGTCCTTGGTTTCTTCTTCATCGGGAACCTCCTCTCAGACTGAAAAGCGAATGGGGTTGTAGGTTTGTCCCAAAGGTAGTCGATGCTTGCTATTTTGGATTTGAGAATCATGGGGCTCAAAATCATGAAGGAGTATTATGTGGGTGATTCGGAGTGGATATCTTTGAGACTTGTCAAAGAATTAGGTCTCAGGAGTCTTTTGTGGGCTATGATGGATTTTTGAAAAAAGGTAAAAAGCTGTGCGTACTCGAGGCTTCATTTCGAGAGTTGTTGGCTCGCGAAGCGCACGGGGGTGGTTTGGCCGGTCATTTCACATCGCTCTGATGAAGAAGTTGTTCCTTTTCGAATTCCTACTTCAATTGTAATTCTAGTTCCTTTTCGAATTGGGTATATGAGAATTGATGGTAATTTTGATGGGGATGATGAGTTGAGAAATTAAGTTTCAAATGGTCAGGTTTTGGTGGGTGATAATTTTTAAGGGAAGGCGAGGAGAGGAAGAAATGGGTATATGAGAATTTGGGATGGCTCATCAGATAATGATGATGAGTTGGGGGAATTGGATTTAAGCGTAGGTTTGGAGAGTGGAACTGGTGGGAAAATGGGGTGAAGAAAAATAGATATAGCAAGAAATTGAGAAAATTGCAAAGTGGATTTGTTAGGGAAAAAGATGATCAAGGACCAGTTGGAAATAAGGATAGCCATTAAATCCTGGGACTTTTTGAATTAGTGGGTTGCATTGGAGGTGGAATTTTCCCTACTATTTCTTACATGTTGTCTCCCTTCATTTGTATGAAGTGATGCTTATATTTGGTTCGCAATGCATCGATTACGTTGGCGAAGCAAGTATTTGGAATTGTGATACAACTATTAGGAAATCCTGATGTTAATTTTTGAATTAGCGATGAACCATCTGGACCCCCTATACAGAAATTTTGATGCATAATTTTCAATTTACGATGTGCAATTTGGAATTAGTAAATCCTGATGCAAAAATTAGATTTCCGATGCACATATTGGAATTACGATTGATGACTTGGAATTGTGATGCATCGCGTGCCTAATCCAATTTTATTAAATGTATACTCGTCTCTTCGCAAAAAAAAAAAAAAAATACATTTACTGGTTAAATTAAAATATATAGGACTTAGAGGTTTGAAATTGTCAAAAGTGGACTGACCCGGTTATAACCCCTTTTTTTGGGAGCAATTACGTGTAGGGGTGTGTAGGAATTTTTCAGAACCGGACCGGACTAGTCAAAATTGGACCGGACCAATACTTTGGTTTGGTCCTGGATCTGGATTTTCACAGAACCGAACAATTGGTTTGGTCCCGGTTCCAGAACCCAAAAAAATGCAGAACCGGACCGAACTGGACCAATATGTTATTTATTATTATTTTATTATATATAATTATATATGTATATAATATAATATATAATAAATATAAATATTATTACCTTATTTCATTTTCCTAATCCTAAAGCTAAATCCTATTTGTGTTACCGTTTCATTTCCTACCTCAAGACCAAAGCGAAAAAAAGAGAGAGAATGAGAAACCAAGTCACCAAGAGACTGAAACCCCTCAATCGATCTGCAACACAAAGTCACAGAAGGCAACATGCGACTTCGACTCCACTCCTTCGCGACAGCCACCAATTTTGAGTTCGAATTCAGCCGACGACTTCGACTTTAGTAGCGACAGCAGCAGGCTTTGAATTCCCTTGAATGTTTGATTCTCTCTCTCTCTCTCTCTCTCTCAATCTCAATTCTCACAGCGATTGGAATATGGATCTAATCTTTGATTCTGTATCTTAAACAAATAAAGAGCTTACCTTTTTCACTGGGATGTGTGTGTGTGTGTGTGAAAAATGGAGAGAGTTGACTACAGAGTCCAAAAGATTGAAAGATCCCCTCTCCTTTGTTTTTGTATATATTTTTTACCGTGATTCTTGATATATTCCCTCGTATCCTAATATTAGTATTATCCACCAAATAAAATCTCACGTTTTTATCGGTTTAGATCAGATCTACAACTACGGGTAAATGAAATATTAATCATGTTTTTGGTAGATGGAATCTGAAAATTGTTAAATGCATTGAAATATGACTATGACTATGCTTAACCATTGTATTGGTCTGATCCTGATTCTCATACGTCTTTGATTGGTTCTGGACCGGACCAATGTATTGGTTCTCAAACTTATTGGGTTGGTCATGGTTTTAAATTTTTTGAAAATCGGACCAATGTATTGGTTCTCATGTATAAGTTTTCAACCGCTCCAGTCTACCATGTTTTTTTAATCGAAAAAAGGCACTTTTTAGGGCGAAAATACGACATTGCCATTAATGAACTGTACATGTGCTAAGGATCACCTACTCAGCGAATCGCAATGCACAATTTGTGATTGATTAAAGGAGATATTTTAAGCATGCCATGATTTTACGGAAATAAATTTGTGCATCGTGATGCATTTAATATGACGATCCAAACTTGAAAGTCCGGCTTGCTACGTGTAGGCTACACACTGGCCCACTAAGCACGCAACACCTTGGGTCTCCAGGCCCACCACAAGCCGACCCAAAAGTCCATGAATGATGTTGGTGCTCAATAGTAATGTATGGCAACCTTATAAATCATACACAAGTCCCACACCTACCCGATGTGGGATGGAGATAGTACAATCTCTCTCACATAAATCCTTGACGTCCACGTCAATACTGAACCATATCCTAGGTGATGCAGGATTCAAGAAGTGGCTTCCACTTTCTGTGGTGTTGCACTTTGGCTTGCACAACATTTTGTTCTCATATTTCCGGTCGAGACCCGCTCTGATACCATTTTGTAACACTTCAAGCCCGAAATCCCGGTCGGCTACGTGTAGCCTACACATTGGCCCACTAAAGCACACAACATTTTGGGTCACTAGGCCTACCACAAGTCGACCCAAAAGTCCATGGATGATGTTGATACCTAGTAGTAAAGTGTGACCACCTTATAAATTGCACACAATTCCTACACCTACCTGATATGGGATGGGGGTATTACAATCTACCCCACTTAAAATCCTTGACTTCCTCGTTAAGGTCGAACCGTACGCCAGCGATGCATGATTAAAGAGGTGGCTCGTACAATGATCAAGAGGTGGCTCCCACCTCCCGCGGTGTAGCTTTTTGGCCCACACAACACTTTGTTCCCATATTTCCGGCCCCGCTACGTGTAGCCCACACACTGGCCCACTGAGCACGCAACATCTTGGGTCTTTAGGCCCACCACAAGCCGATCCAAAAGTCCATGAATGATGGTTGTGCTCAGTAGTAATGTATGACAACCTTATAAACCACACACAAGTCCCATACCTACCCGATGTGGGTGGGGATATTGCAATCTCCCTCACTTAAATCCTTGACGTCCTCGTCAAGACCGAACCATACCTCGAGGGATGCGGGATTCAAGAGGTGGCTCCCACCTTCTATGGTGTAGCACTTTGGCCCGCACAACACTTTGTTTCCACATTTCCAGCTAGGATCCGCTCTAATACCATTTTGTAACACCCCGAGCCCGAAAGTTCGGTCCGCTACGTATAGCCTACACACTAGCCCACTAAAGCACACAACATTTTGGGTCACTAGGCATACCAAAAGCCGACCCAAAAGTACATGGATGATGTTGGTACCCAATAGTAGAGTGCGGTCACCTTATAAGTTGCAAACAATTCCCACACGTACTCGATGTGGCATGGGGTTATTACATTTAATCATAATCAAAATCAATTTAAAGGAAATCAATTTATGTATCGCGATTCATCAATCATAATCAGATTCAATTTGAAAAACATATTTACGAAAATCAATCAATTTATATTTAATCTATTTGATTCCTACCTTAATTACAATATCAAACAAAATAAGAGAACTTTGAGTACATATTTACGGAAATCAACCAATCAATCTATATTCAATATATTTCATTCCTACCTAAATTATAATACTAAGCAAAATAAGGAAATTTTGATTATATATTTACGGAAAATAATCAATCAATCTGTGAATGATTCATACTTTAATTACAATATCAATGAAAACAATGAAACTTTGACTACAAATATACAATGAGCATAGTTACTTTGTGTATCGTGATGCATGATTTTGAAATACGATGCATGATTTTGTGTCGCGATACATAATTCTGTAACTCCCTCACGTGTTTTCCTTTCATTAATGGCATTGTAATCTTTTCGCCACCAAAAATGTATTTTTTTCGATTAAAAAAATATAGGGCATTATAGCAGTTAAAAATTGCCCCAAGTGGACCGGCTCGAATTTCACCATTTTTTAAAACTACAAACGACAATTTTTTTGGATCAAAAGACGATTTCGTCATTAATGAACCACACACGTGCTAATGATCACTTACCTAGCGTATCACAATGCATCAATTTGTGCATTATGATACACAATTTGTGATTGATTGAATGAGATATTTTAATCATGCCATGATTTTACAAAAAAATGATTTGTGCATCGTGATGCATCGATCATAATCAGATTCAATTTGAATGAGATGTTCACAGAAATCAATCAATCAATCAATCAATATTTAATCTATTTGATTCTTACGTTAATTAAAATATCAAGCAAAATAAGAAATTTTTGATTATATATTTACGGGAAAAAATCAATCAATCTATGAATGATTCCTACATTAATTATAATATCAATGAAAATAAGGAAACTTCGACTACAAATATATAATGAGCATAGTTACTTTGTGGATCGTGATGCATGATTTTGTGTCATGATACATAATTCTGTAACTCCCGCGCGTGTTTTCCATTCATTAAGGGTATTGTAATCTTTTCGCCACAAAAAAATGCATTTTTTCGGTTAAAAATACATAGGGTATAATAGTAGTTAAAAATTTCCAAAGTGGAATGACTCGAATTTCACCCTTTTTAAAAACCAGAAATGACACTTTTTTGACGAAAAAACGACTTTGTCATTAATGAACCACACACGCGCTAACAATCACTTACCCAGCGCATCGCGATGCATCAATTTGTGCATTGCGATGCATAATTTATGATTGATTGGAAGAGATATTTTAATCATGTCATGATTTTACAAAAATCGATTTGTGCATTACGATGCATCAATCATAATCAGATTCAATTTGAATGAGATATTCACGGAAATCAATCAATCAATCTATATTTAATCTATTTGATTTCTACATTAATTAAAATATCAAGCAAAATAAGAAAAAAATGATTACATATTTACGGAAATCAATGAATCAATCTATGAATAATGATTCCTATATTAATTACAATATCAATGAAAATAAGGAAACTGTGACTACAAATATACAATGAACCTACTTAGTTTATGCCTCGCGATGCATGATTTTGTTTGCTAAATGATTCATGCACGTGTTTCCCATTCGTTAAGGGTATCATAGTCTTTTTGCCCCAAAATACCTTTTTCGGTTAAAAAATATATAGGGTATTGTAGCTGTGAAAATTTTCCTAAGTGGATTGGCCTGAATTTCACCCACTAACTATCATATCATATAGGCAAAGTTCATGGCGGGTACCTTGAATCTATATAAACGTAATCAACCTGAAATCTTTCCTACATAAACATAATCAACCCAAAATACTTTTAATCCATGTATTGAATTTACAACAACTTCAACCCAATCAAAATTTCTTTCACTAGCTAACTGTTCCGTGAAATGTTCTTGCAGATTTTCTAGGTATGTATGCATTCAAATTAAGGGCGAAGAAAAAAGAACTTTGTACCATTAGGGAAGACACCAACAAGCACGTAGACCAGTTTGTAAGGGAAGTTCTATAAGAACATAATTGTGTTTAAATACTTGTTGAGAGAGCTCTTACCGCCACTTAGTAGTCTTACCCGATTCACGGGATTAGTTTTAGGCTTTCAGGTATGAGGACACCTTTGGGAAACTAAAAAAAATAAAAATAAAGGGGCAGACTGTACATACATGCCAATAATTTTCTTCAACTTTTAACCGCTATAGTACCTCGTGTTTTTTTAACCGCTAAAAGACATTTTTCATAAAACTGTTGCGGAAATTCCCTTAGCCGTAAAACTAGTTTCTTCTATTATCTTTCACATCCATCAATCTAGTTTCTTCGTTAATCTTCTTTGTTTTGTTATTGTATCTAATTTGTTGAGGCAACAAAACTGAGATCAACCTGCCTCGTCAAATCGCAAGGGTCAAGGGAGCATCACCCCATTGTGGGATTTCCAGGGCAATGCCCCCGAAAGGTGAATGATTTTAGGGCAGAGGATTATGTAATAGGAGGAGGAAGAAAAAGACAAAAGAAATGCAGAAGAAATAAGTTTGAATCGGGATGCATCAATTTTCAATCACGATTCATCGATTTGGAATCATGAAACATCGATTTGTAATAGGGATGCATCGCTACGAAATGGAAATGACGGTTATGCATCATGATTCAAAATCATGCATCGTGATGTTTAAATAATGCGTTACGATGCACCAAAATCATGCATCGCGATGCAGGAACTTATCCTTTCTGCACGTGTATTCGGTTTATTGTGGGTATACTTCTTTTCTCTCCATAAAAGTGCATTTTTTCTGGTTAAAAAAAGTATCAGGGACTTTAGCAATTATAAATTCCTCAAAGTGGACTAACCTGAATTTTCACTCTATTGTATAATTTTCAAATTTGTTGTATTTATTTGTTTTGTTAGTGTGTTTAAAATGTTCGTCAATTACATAATTTTGTCGCAACAAAACGGTGATCGGAGGCAAATCCTCCGAAAGGGAAACAAATTCAAGTCCCATCCAGAAGTGCACATTCATGAAAAAAGTGTGTTAGAATAGCATATATTCGGAAAAGATGTAATTCATTAGACCACTTACAACAATGGTTCTTAACAATTTGCTTAGGAGATTCTTTGGGATTCTCCCAAACAACAAAGCTCCTAAATATTACTTAATAAGCAAAAAGGTAAATGAGGAGCTAAATAAGCTTCCGGTGCTAAGCAGACCAAATGGACTCAAAGTGACATAGTTTTGGAAAAAAAAAGTACAAAACGATTTCGTTTTGTCCAAAAAAAAATCCACAACCGCCTGTTGGCTATTGACAGCCCCTGCTACCCTTCTTTCCACATGGCAGCCATTGGGTGGTCCGAATTATTTTTCCTCCTTTGCTATTCTTAAATCAATTTTCAGCCATAAAAGTTATTTTAAAGTTATTTTTTTATTTTTGAATTAAAGTACATATTTTTATCTATAAATAGAGACTTAGTTTGTTTCATTTGGATATTAGAAAAAAAAATTATGATTTTTTTAATTTTCTAACTATTTTTTGATAAAAATATTTAATTAATGGAGATAAAAATAATGAGGTATATAAAGTGTTGAAATTTGTGTATTGTTGTAAAGGTATTTTTGTTGAGGAGCTTAATGGTATTTTTGTAATAAAAAAAAAGACCTTAAGCTCCCTAATTTGGAAAGCTTTATTGTACATGGCCTTAGAAGAAATAAATCTCTTCGATAGGGTCATGTCTCTTTAGAAATAACAAATTGCTTTCAAATGGAAGTCAAAACTTAGGATTGGTCAAACATGCTGAATACTTACCGAAAACTCGAGCATCATAATATTTATAAAAAGAATGTTCTTGGCTTGATCAAAAATCACATTTTGAATCAAGCAAACTCCATTATATCCTAAGACTAAGAGAGATTATCATTTATTAATTACCTTTTAAAATCGTAGTTAATCTGAAGATCAGTTAAAAGATAGCGAATGATTTTGTGCCTTAAAAGATTGCGAGCATCACAAGTTCACAACTGACATGCAGTAGAGATTTTTTCGATTGGGTATACAAATTTAATAAAGTTTACAAATCATAATTGTTCTCTACGCGTTTTTATATTTTAAAAATGTTTAATTACATCATCATTTGTAATACTCTTAAGCAAATCTTTTTTAATAACATATATAAGACAATCATTTAAAAATTGATCACAAATTCGGTTTCGTAAATCCGTCTTGACAATATTCATTGCAGAGAAGTATCTTTTCACACTTGATGTTGCTATCGGCAAAATCAATGGGAACTTCAAAAGTCGATACACTAATGGGTACGACAAGTATTTTCGTGTTTGCTCAAGTAATGTAGATAGATCAACTACTTCAACCCTCAAATTAAAATGTCATAATTTCAGATTAAATAATAGATTTTTCCTACCAAGATATTGAACACACAAATTTAGGAACTAAAACAATATTATATAATATCATCTATCACAAATTTACAAATCACAATTCACAATAATTATATAGATTAAATAATCAATTAGGGTTGTTTCAAAATTATGGTTATTTCAAATTAGGGCTATTTTTAACATTAGTGTTATTTTAATTTTTAAAATTTAAATCATAAATTCACAATTATAATTTACAAATTCATACAATCATAGTATCATACTTTGATTCAAACAAATAGACAATTATAATTTAGAAATTCAAAATCGCAAAATTTAAATCACAAAACTCAATTTAGAAGTCTTGATTCTTGAAAAATACATCTTGTAAAGTAGAGAACTAAAATGAGTAACTAGTAAGGGAAACATAGAGTTTGTAGAGATGAAGATTGGAGAGATAAAGAGTTCAATGTTCAGTTCGCCAGTCCGATGCCCGTGCCTGTGCCGGTGGTCAAGATCGACTGGCAATGGTCGGAACTCGAAATCAAAGGCTGAAAGGTCGATAATTGGTCGAGGGAGCGGCGGTGGAACTGGAGCCTGGAGTGGAGGCCGCGAGGGAGGCAGGAGGGAGGGGCCGAGAGCAAGAGAGAGGGGATTTTGATTTTTTAGATTTGAGAAAATGGATTTAGGATGCTTTCAAATTAACTCACGGTAAGTTAAAAAAATTATTTTCTTCAGGTGGGGGCTAAATGTATAAATGTTATTCAGGTGGGGGCAAACTGTATAATATAAGAGATTATTTAAAAAAAAGAAAAAAATTCCCTTACCAAAATTAAACCCAAGTGGGGGCAACTGCCCCCATAATACAAAGCATGTGTCCGCCTCTGCTGACATGACATCCTTGCTCCTGTTGACATAGATAAAGTCCAAATATTATAATCCCGATGCCCATCCTCGACTGGGCATAGCCGACCATCACAACTGATATTGTGAATGATTGTCGAATGGTGGGAGAGGTGAGGAAGCCGCCTGATGATCAACGAAAGAGTACCCCCGCGCAGTTGTCTCATCGTCAAAAAAAGCTTGCTCCTGCCATTTACCGAAAAAGCCCCGCCGTGTAACTGTTCTATCGCCATAAATACAAAGACACCTCTTCGGGGGAAGCCTCACTGAATAAACATCTCATCATCATTAATACAACCGGCGAAACTCAAAGATGGTCCCCTGAGAGCTACCCTATTAAAGAACCCAACGTCTGCTATGTCAGGTTAGACTCTCATATCACTCACAAACCTTAGGGGTGTAAGTGGTTCGGTTTGGTTTGGTTTATGTCAAAACCACAAACCGAACCGCCTCCTAGTGGTTCCAAAAATCTCAAACCGAACCGAACCGAGTAAGACTTGGAACCGAACCAAACCGAACCACTCGGTTTGGTTTGGTTTGGTTCGGTTTTATGGTTTATATAAATTATTTTTAATAAAATTAACCAACATTAAAAATAACAATAAAAATAATATTTTAATTTGGAATTAACATCAAAATTAGGAAATAATCTACTAACAACAAATTATCATAAATAAAACAATACAAATTCTAAAATAAACACAAACGATGGAAGAAATAATAGTTCTCCAATAATCAAGATTTTGTTTGGTTCAATATCCGTCTATATATATATATATATATATATATATATATATATATATTATGAATAAATCAAAGGTTCAAAATCGTTAATAAATGTAATATAATATAATATATATAATAAATAAATAAAAATATATAGGGTGGTTTGGTTTGGTTCGGTTTGGTTTGGTTCGATACCAAAAACCGTGAACCGAACCGAACTGCGCGGTTTTCCAATTCTTGAAACCGAAATCGAACCGTCTTCGACCAAAACCGAACCAAACCGACTGGTTTGGTTCGGTTTGGTTCGGTTCCGTGGTTCGGTGGTTCCGATTTATACCCCTAACAAACTCTTGCACCTTTGCACCTTGTGAATCACTTGTTATCTTCATATTGGCTCTCTTGGATGTGTGAAGTCCCTGGAGAAACTGATAAAGTTTAAAAATGACTAGTATATGTGTTCGGACTTATGACACGATGTTTGTAATTGTGGAGGGGGTAATTCAAACAAAACTCATAACTGAGAGGTTTATATGTGATTAAACCTAGTATCTGTGTCTGTGCTATAGACATAGTGTCGGCATGCGATCAACTCAATTGATGCTCGGGATAAATTATAGATAACCACCTCGTCAACTTAAACGAAAGGATGTAGTTAAAAAAATGTGTTAGATGAAAGCATTCATGTAATTGTAATTGGTTGTGGAAATGATAATTCAAAAAAAAAATATATAACTGAAGGGTTATTACATACTTATTGGTTGTGGAGGGAGGTGATTCAAACAAAACTCATAACTGAGGGGTTTATATGTAACTCACATATTTACGAATCAATTTGGATCGTCAGTTAGCCACTGATCTCTTTTATTATATATATACACTTTAAATGCAAAGAGTTTACGTTTGAAAAATCTAATTATTAAGGGATATATTGCTAACATTAAAATTTGTCAAAATTAAAATAATGTTCGAGCATAATCAATATGTTCATATCAAATATGAAGAATAATGTTGAAATATTATATAAATTTTATGAATTCCTAAAGTGAAATATTTTAAATTTAATATGGTGGACTCTGGAACGGAATGAGTATTTGTATTTTCTTTGTACATCTTTGAGTCTATGTTTGTTGTTCAATTTATAAACCAAAAAACAAACGACTCTGCTGGGGATCGAACCCAGAATCTCTGGTTCCGTAGACCAGCGCCTTATCCATTGGGCCACAGAGTCTATATGAGTGAAATAGCTCATGCAGGTCTTGAACTTGCAACCATCACATTATTAGCACAATGTTCTAACCAAATGAGTTAATACATCATTTCTTTGTAATTCAAACAAAACTCATAACTAATGTGTTTATATGTAACTCACATATTTACGAATCAATCGGGACCGTCAGTTGTGTTTGATACAATTCGATCCGGGCCGTCAGTTCCCGTGCCTATGGCACGACATCAGTATGAGATGGCACGATTATTCAAATAAATCAATATATAGGGGCATAATTTTATCTCTTCAACATTTGTGATTGGATTGTATAGAAATTAAAAATCCCAGTTTCGTAGATGTCCTCATAGAGATGCTTAGTAGTTATATTATTGGTCAAAGAAAGTGAAGTGATGAAAAAAAAATTCTTATCTTAGATAAAAAATAATGAATTTAAAAACTTTTTTTTTTGTAAAAAGAGATACCCAACAGTTATATTATTGGTCTAAGAAAGTGAAGTGATGAAACATTAATTTCACCAAAATTCTTATCTCAGATCAAAAAATACCGAATTAGAAACCAATTTTTTTGCAAAAAATAGCAAATTAATTGTAAGGGAGAAATCAAAAAAAGTTTAGCAACAAAAAATATTTTTAAATTCTGATGCAGAGAAAACGTTGGATGAGAGAGAGAACTGGGGATGAGAGAGAAGTAAATCTATAATACAATAGAGCTCAGTGGCTAGCTTACAATTGACTTGGGATAAAAAAGGGTCAGGATTTACTGTTTTACGGTGATCCAACGACCCTTATTTCCCTCAGCTCTCACATGTGCGAATGACGGTTTTACGGTTTTACTGTTTTACATTTTTATGTTATCGTAATTAACTTAATCAATTTATTTTTTTTTCCAATCCATAATTTCGTATACAAATTAATTGAAATATTTTTTTTCTTTTTAAATGTTATCGTAATCTTTTTTTCCAATCCGTTTTTTCTGACCCGTAATTTCGTATACAAATTAATCAATTTACTGTTTTACCAAGATTCTACGGTTATTGAATAAAAAATTATTTTGCAACACCAATTTCCAAATAATGTCTCTCAATTTTTTTAAAATAATTTTCATTGTAATTTTTAAAAAGTTGATGAATATCAAATTTTTAAACGAAAAATTATGTGCGGGCATTCATTTCAATATAATATTGATATATATCTACTATACAATAGAGCTCAGTGGGATAAAGAGCGGTTGAGATTGATTATTTTTATTTATATCAAACGGCTATAATTTATTCCGTTTGGCACATGTGTCCCCATGAATCAGGAGAACTGTCAAGAAGTTTTCTAATCTAATCTAAGTTGTTTTTATCTCATATATAAATCTCATCTAAACTGTTTTTATCTCAACCTAATCTAATCGTTTCATATTCACGTTTTTCTTCTAAATTGTTTTTATCTCAACCTAATCTAACCATTTCCTATTCATGTTTTTCTTCGTAAATCTCATCTAAATTGTTTTTATCTTAACCTAATCTAACTGTTTATTATTCACATTTTTCTTCCTACGTTTTTATTTTAATCGGCTTTCTTCCATCCTTTTCAGACTTAGTTTTTTTTTTTGTTCTCTTTTTAAACTTTGTACTCCTTCTTTCTTCTTTTTTCCTTCTTGTAAAATGGGCTGTTAAATCTATTTGATGAAATAGTTATATTCTAGCTTTATATATATATATATAGATATTATTTATTATATTGATTTATTTGAATACTAACACCGTCCTATAATGACATCGTCCCATACTGGCGCCGTGTCATAAGCACGGGTATAGAATCTAGTCTATAATACAATAGAGCTCAGTGTGGCTAGCTTACAATTGACTTGAGATAAAAAGGGGTCAGGATTTACTGTTTTACGGTGATCCAACGACCCTTATTTCCCTCAGCTCTCACATGTGCGAATGACGATTTACGGTTTTACTGTTTTACTGTTTTACATTTTTATGTTATCATAATTAACTTAATCAATTTATTTTTTTTCCGATCCATAATTTCGTATACAAATTAATTGAAATATTTGTTTTTTTTTCTTTTTAACTGTTATCGTAATCTATTTGTCCAACCGTTTTTTCAGACCTGTAATTTCGTATACAAATTAATCAATTTACTGTTTTACCAAGATTCTACGGCTATTGAATAAAAAATTATTTTGCAACACCAATTTCCAAATAATGTCTCTCAATTTTTTTAAAGAATTTTCATTGTAGTTTTTAAAAAGTTGATGAATGTCAAATTTTTAAACGAAAAATTATGTACGGACATTCATTTCAATATAATATTGATATATATGAAATATAGAGAATGTCTTCTGTCACGTTTAATCTCACAATCTCAATCGTTTTATCACGTTTTTCCATCCCTATTTTACTACTGTGAAAATAATTGAAATATTACGGTTTACAAGACGGTTTACAGTTATTATTTTACATTTAATATTTTACAGTTAATATTTTACGGTTTTACAATTATTTGCAAAAATTAGTTACTCTTTTACTGTGATATTATGATTTTACAGTTAATATTTTATGGTTGCGAAAATTTGTATTTGTATTTTTTTTCTTTTTAATTGTTATCGTAATTAACTTAATCAATTTAAATTTTTTTCGACCCGTAATTTCGTATACAAATTAATTTTTTTAAAAAGTCAGTTTTGTAATTTGAAATATTTATTTTTTTATTTTTAACTGTTATCGTAATTAACTTAAACAATTAAATTTTTGTCCGGCCCGTTTTGTCCGGCCACAATTTCGTATACAAATTATTAATTAATCCCTCCGTTACAGGCAAAGAGACCCCGTTTGAAAGTCATTTTTTTTTAAGAAAATAATATTTTTAGTAGTTCATTTCTACAATATCTGTTTCATTTATTGATAAATTTTCAAACTGGCGCCGTGCCATCAGCACGAGCAAGAGTACTAGTCCTATTACAAACTAAATCAGTAAATCTTATTAAAAACTAAATCAGTAAATCCTATTAACTGTTGCAAGAAGTAACGATGCTATGGAGAGAGAGAAATAAAAGAATTTATAATAAATAGTAAATCACTATCTGTAAATCTTATTAAAAACTAAATCAGTAAATCCTATTAACTGTTGCAAGAAGTAACCGATGCTATGGAGAGAGAGAAATAAAAGAATTTATAATAAACAGTAAATCACTATCTGTAAATCTTATTAAAAACTATATCAGCAAATCCTATTAAAATCCAAATTAGTAAATCCTATTAAAAACTAAATCAGTAAATCCTATTAAAAACTAAATAAATAAATCCTATTAAAAACTACTAAATCAGTAAATCCTATTAACTGAGAGTTAATAGTGTGGTGGGTTTGGGAAACGGTTAGCAAAAATTAATCATATTCACATGCTTGGGAAAATTGAGAGTCAATCATGGCCGGTAATTGTATTTGGTAAAAATAAATCCTGATCAGTAGTTAGCTTTTTAACTTTCAAGCGTGTGAGTATGAGATGTATTATAATATATGTATTATAATATATATGACATAGTCTATTCATTGATATTGTGAAAATATATATATGATTATAATACTTGTTACACAAATTTAATTTAAAAAGATCAAATATAATAAGGATTAGAAGGTTTAAATATAAGTAAAAAATAAAAATAAAAATAAAAATATTATTCTCTTATACCGGTTATTGGTTGGGCCAACCATAACCATCTCACGGTGTTGTTGATTTGTTAGGAAAGCAAGTGTGTTCATCGAGCTCATATTCCGGACATATCCAACACAACACATATACCAGCCCGACCATCACCAATCCACCCACCTAGACCCTCGACAAGATCAGTCATTTTGTGCATGCTCAATATACATCTAAATATTTAGGGTCTTGCAGTATAATGATAATATATATATTTTTGTAATAATAATATAACTTTTAGACATTATAATTAGATTGTTAATCTTTTCCATTGTTATAATTTTTTTTATATTGTTACTAATATTAAACGATTTTTTTACCTAAATACTTTTAAAATTAATATAAGTTTCTAGCTAACGTGAGATACATATTTTGCATTAATAATAATAGTAATTTTTTTTTATCTAAAGACTTTTAAAATTAACATTTAACTTGATAATAATATTAGAAATCATTTTGTTAAAAAATTTTAAAATCATAATTCATTTTTAAATAATGTGAGATACTTATTTTATATTTTTATTGGTAATGAAAGTTTAAGTCTTTTATCTAAAGACTTTAAAACCAACATCACATTCTAACCATGTCGTATACATATTTTCTATTAGTAATAATAGTAGTTGATAAAAGACTTTTTAACCAATATTCATTTATAAATAATGTGAATACATATTTTCTATTGGTAATAACAAAAGATGTCTTTAACTCATGACTTTTATAACCAATACTCATTTCTAAATAATATGAGATACATTTCTTTGTAACCAATGTGAAATACATCATCTAAAAACTTTTAAAACCAATATCACTTTATAACCAATGTGAAATATTTCTCTTCTATTGCTAATAATTGTAGACTTTTAAAATCAACATCACTCTCTAACCAATGTATAATACATATTCTCATTTGGTAATAATAGTAGAAGTCTTTTATTTTAAAAATTTTATAACCAACATCTCTTCCTAAATAATGTGAGATACATCTCTTCTTTTACATTGACGGTAAAAGTAAAAGTCTTTTATCTAAAGACTTTTAAAACTAACATTATTTTTTAACAAATGTAAGATATCTCTTCTATTAGTAATAATAGTAAAAGTCTTTTTATCTAAAATTAAAATCAACATCACTTTCTAAACAATGTGAGATGTACATATTCTATTGATAATAATTGTAGAAGTCTTATATTTAAAGACTTTAAAAACAAACATTACCCTCTACCAAATGTATGATACATCTATTCTATTGGTAATAATAGTATTTTTAAAACCAACATTAATTTATAACCAATGTGTGATACATCTTTTCTATTGATAATAATAGTAGAATACTTTGTAACCAATGTGAAATACTTTGCATCCATGTGGAAGCTTTAAAAACTTTTGGTTTTCAAGTGACTTTGAAAATCAACATCACTTTCCAACCAATGTATGATGCATTTCTTCTATTGATACTTAATAATAGAATTTTTAAAACCAACATCAATTTCTAACCAATGTGGGATATATCTCTTCTATTGTTGAAAAATTAGTATTTTTAGTGAAAGAAATTGTGCAACTTGAGGCACGAAATTCTTTACGTGTCATTTGTTTGTTGACGAAGGTAACTGCGCAAATTTGTTCTGCTCGGTGAGAGCATCAAAATGATATATTTATTTGTCCAAATCGAGTTTTGGGTAATAAGATATCAAGACTTAAAGTATAATACTTGTTAAAATAATTAGTGTTTTTAGTGAGAGAAATTGTGCAACTTGAGGCGCGAATTTCTTTACGTGTCATTTGTTTGTTGGCGAATGTAATTGCGCAAATGTGCTCTACTCGGTGAGAGCATCGAAATCATATATTTATTTGTCCAAATCGAGTTTTGGATGAATAAGATATCAAGAGTTAAAGTATAATACTTATTAAAAATTAGTGTTTTTAGTGAAAAAAATTATGCAACTTGAGGCACAAATTTCTTTACGTGTCATTTGTTTGTTGACAAAAGTAATTGTGCAAATGTGTTCTACTCGTCAAGAACATCGAAATGATATATTTATTTGTCCAAATCAAGTTTTGGATGAATAAGATATCAAAGCTTAAAGTATGATGTTAAAAGTGAGTCATTAGAAGTAATATCTAACCTTGAAGAGTTTTATCCCACATTGGTTAGAAGTAATGTTAGTTGTAAATTTTTTTAAATATAAGTCTTCTACTATTGACAATAGAAGAAGTTATATATACTTATACTAATACTCATTATCATTATGATTATTATTATGTATTATTATTAGTTAATGGTTAGACAACCAAAAGTATATATATCTTATATTGCTAATAATAGTAAGTCTTTTATATAATCTAAAATCTAAAATAATTAAAAATCAAATCATTTTTTAACCAATGTGAGATATACATCTTCTATTGATAATAATTGTAGAAGTTTTTTAACAAAAAACTTTAAAAATCAACATCACTTTATAACAAATGTATGATACATCTTTTCAATTAGTAATTAATAATAATATTTTTAATACAAACATCAATTTCTAACCAATGTGTGATACATCTTTTCTATTGGTAATAATAGTAGAATATTTTGTAACCATGTGAGATACATCTCTTGTAAAAGTGAAAGTCTTTAGTCTAAAGACTTTAAAATCTAACATTTTCTTTTTAAACAATGTGTTATACATCTCTTTTATTGATAATAATATAAAATAATTTAAACTCAACATCATTTTCTAACCAATGTGAGATATAAATTTTCTAATATATATATATATATATAATTGATGAGGAGCACTATGGTTGTGCCACCTCACCACCTTTGGATAAATCTTCATTTTAAAGCATCCATGTGGAGGCTTTAAAAACTTTTGGTTTTCTAGTGACTTTGAAAATCAACATCACTTTCCAACCAATGTATGATGCATGATGCATTTCTTCTATTGGTACTTAATAATAGAGTTTTTAAAACCAACATCAATTTCTAACCAATGTGGGATACATCTCTTCTATTGTTGAAAAATTAGTGTTTTTTGTGAAAGAAATTGTGTAACTTGAGGCACGAATTTCTTTACGTGTCATTTGTTTGTTAACGAAGGTAATTGCGCAAATGTATTCTACTCGGTGAGAGCATTAAAATGATATATTTATTTGTCCAAATCGAGCTTTTGATAATAAGATATCAAGACTTAAAGTATAGTACTTGTTAAAAAAAAATTAGTGTTTTTAGTGAGAGAAATTGTGCAACTTGATGCACGAATTTCTTTACGTGTCATTTGTTTATTGGTAAATATAATTGTGCAAATGTGTTCTACTCGGTGAGAGCATCGAAATGGTATATTTATTTGTCCAAATTGAGTTTTGGATGAATAAGATATCAAGAGTTAAAGTATAATGCTTATTAAAAAATTAGTGTTTTTAGTAAAAGAAAGTGTGCAACTTGAGGCACAAATTTCTTTACGTGTCATTTGTTTGTTGACAAAAGTAATTGTGTAAATGTGTTCTACTCGGCAAGAACATCGAAATGATATATTTATTTGTCCAAATCAAGTTTTGGATGAATAATATATCAAAGCTTAAAGTATGATGTTAAAAATGAGCCATTAGAAGTAATATCTAACCTTGAAGAGTTTTATCCCACATTGGTTAGAAGTAATGTTAGTTGTAAAAGTTTTTAAATATAAGTCTTCTACTATTGACAATAGAAGAAGTTATATATACTAATATTAATACCCCTTATCATATTGATTGTTATTATGTATTATTATTAGCTAATGGCTAGAAAACCAAAAGTTTTTAATACTTCCACATGTATGATTTAAAATGAAGATTTATCTAAAGGTGGTGAGGTGGCACAAGCATAGTGCTCCTCACCAACTTTAAATATATATATATATATGAAGGGCAAGTGATTGCATGTTTCAAGTAACACTCCAATTCAGTTCGTTGTTATACCAAATGTTGATGAATTTCGACATATATAAGATCTAATTGACCATAAAAAAAACAAACTTTACATATATAAGATCTAATTGACCATAACTAAATCAACTTTTTTTAAAAAAAAACAACCAAAAAAAGGATTGAAGAGGTTCAAAACATCTTAGATATGGGAGATGCCTTTGTAAGAAAAACACTTTAATGATCCATAATTTTTTTTAAAAAAATCATTAATGTTAGTGTATAAAGTTTTGTCTTATCTTGTTTAAAAGGTGATTTATTAATAGGTGTTAACAAGACATTCACAAAATAATAACGACTTATCTTTAACATATCAAATAAAAAACGTAATATCTTAAATAAATAGTTTTGGAAATTCTTTACTTAGTTTATGACCGTTATGTAAGAATTTTATGGACGTATATGTATGTGCATATGATAAATATATGTATTTATGCATATAGACGTGTATGTACTGTAAGTTATTAATCTTAAACCCTATATCTTGAACTTCATGATAATCATAATAATATACAAAATACTCTTAATTAAAATACCTGATGAAGACATGGACATGTTGCTTCTAGTAATTTGCCCTTGATTCGAAATCTGCAGTATAATAAAGAAGCAGAGACGAAATATGGTTTCTCTCTTTTGGCCTAAAACCCTAATGAGTTGATTTAACGTGATAGATTAATATGATGGGTATTATATCTCTTTTATAGGCAAAGGGAGGACCAAATTCCTATTAGGGTTCTAATCTCAACCGTCCATCAAGGTAGCTAGAGTTTATTTAGGAAACTTACCCTTTTTACAAACCAAATTTATTGTAATTTAGTAATTCCAAATCAACCGTAATTCTCATTTATTGACCATATAAAGAATTTCTTAACTTGTAAGAAATATATCTTACAGTCTCCCACTTGGTCAAAGTGATAATCCTTTAATGGTTAATCCTAGAAACATAAGGCGCGCATAATTACTAAATTAATAACTTGATGGTTAACATAATACATTCGCAAAACAAGTTATCCATGAGAGTCATAGCGATTCCATATTATCAGGTTTTCAACATGGTTCCTTCCATGTACTACAACATAAATAACTTAGTTTACTAAGCCTTTTAAACAAGGGTATAAATAAGGGTCCAATAATGTTCTTTCTTCAAGAACTATTTATGTTATCAATTATCCATTCACATAAAGTATACAAAATATGGAAATAGAAATGAAATTCAGAATGTCATAAATAAGAGCTCAATAGATGTTCAATGTATAAGCATAACAAACGATAAATTAATAATCAGTCACTCTCTCTAGACTCATACTTAAAGTATGTTCGTGAAAAGTCTTAGGATGTAATCCCTTCGTAAGTGCATCTGCAACCATAAGTGTTGTGCTTATATGCTCAATGAACAACTTTTCTTATGATTGCTTGCTTCACCGATAGATACTTAAGGTCCATGTGTTTTGTCCCTTTAGAGTATCTATCATGTTTAGAGAAAAATACTGTTGAAGCATTATCACAATATAGTTTCAACGGTCCAGATACAAAATTCAAGTCTCTAAATCGTGAGATGAAATTTTGCAGCCATAAACAATTATTTGTAGCTTCAAAGCAAGCTACAAATTCAGCTTCCATCGTGGAATTAGTAATAATAGACTCTTTTGTACTTTTCCATGAGATTGCTCCTCCAGCGAGTAGAAAAACATAACCAAAAGTGCTCTTTAAAGTGTCTTTGCATCCAGCATAATCGGAATCTGAATAGCCAACCAACTCTAATTGATCTGACTTCTTGAATATAAGACAATAATCCTTCGTACCCTGTAAGTATCTCAACTTTCTTTCCAGCTCTCCAATGATCCATTCCTAGATTTAATTGGTATCTTCCCAACATACCAACATCAAAGCTGATGTCAGGCCTTGTGCAAACTTCCTACTAAAGATGCATAGGGTATGTTTTCCATTTGCTTATGTTCCAATTCATTTTTACGACATTGATAGAGACCAAATTTGTCTCTCTTCTGAATTGGAGCAACGCTCGCAATGCATGATGCCATTCCAAATCTTTCTAAAACTCTTTCGATGTATGTTTTCTGAGAGAGTTTAAGTAATCCACGTGATCTATCACAGAATATTTCTATCCCAATCACGTAGGAAGCTTCACCCATGTCCTTCATCTCGAAATTTTTAGAAAGATAAGCTTTTGTTTCATGCATTAAGCCAAGATCACTACTTGCCAATAATATGTCATCAACATACAGAACCAATAATCACTACAAGAAAATAGGGTATTCACAACGTTTTAACTACAACATTTTTTTTAGGAAACGTTGTAGTTGGGCTGGTTTAGACAACATTTTTACAAAAAACGTTGTATATAGTCATTTTCTAGTGTTTGGTTGTGTTTAGACAACATTTATTTGTATAAACGTTGTATGTGAGTAATTTTCTACATCGTTTATTTATAAATGTTGTATATAAGTCATTTTGACAACATTTAGTGAGGAAACGTTGTCTTTATTTCAGACTATTGGCAACGTTTTGTTATAAACATTGTATTGTGTCTTTTACGATTTTTGAAAACTTCGTATTAAAGTCAGTAGGTTTTACAACATTTGTTTTAAAAAAACGTTGTGATAGCCCACACCAAAAAAAAGTGCGGCATAGTTTCCCCCTTAGTCTATTTTCTCCTCCTGCTTAGTCTATTTTCCCCTCCCCCAATCAAACAATCACAGAAGAGAACGCACCAGTGAATGAGCGTGATAGAAACCTAAAGTTTCCACCGCCTACTATAACACATCCCATTCACCCTCGCCCCTCTGCCACAGAAGTTCCAATAGATTCTTCTTCACTGTAAGTCCCTCCCTCCTCCTTTCAAATTTTAGTTTAAGTTTAGTAATTTCTTTCGAAGAACTGAACGAGAGATTGTTTTAGGTTATCAGAAATCGTTGGGAGTACAACAAACACTTATTTTTGACCTGCCAGACTACTTTGGAGGTAAAAACATCTATCAAAATAGATTTAATTTCATGAATTACATATTTCCTTTATGCAACTCTGCTTAGTTTTTTTTTTTTTTTTTGGTGTTTGAGAATAAACAATGGGATTTGTGTGTTAATTTCAGTCTTTTAGTTACTAAAAATTAAAACTGAAAATTGCACTCAATGTGTTTGATGAAATGACAAAGAAGAAATTGGATAAATTTTCAAGAATTAGCATGGGTTTGATATATAACTAGTTTTGGTATTTTAGTGTGATCTCAATTCAGTTCTCGAAACCCTCACGGCGTTCCCTCAGATTGTGTTCGCCGGAGAGGCGAGGCACTTGGAAGAGCGGCTGGCGGAGGCTGCGATGGGGAATGCATTTTTGTTGCAGGGAGGAGATTGTGCTGAGAGTTTCAAGGAGTTCAGTGCTGTTAACATTCGTGATACATTCCGACTTCTTCTTCAGATGAGTGTTGTTCTTATGTTTGGTGGTCAAGTCCCCATCATTAAGGTAATTTCGTTTTTTTCTAATGCAGTTTATGAATTGAAGATATCATAATCATTCGTTAATGGGTTCGAATTCATGATATTCCATTGTCTAATTATGAAAGATCTAGCTCGTTTTGGTTATCTTTCTAAAAAAAAAAGTTTTCTTGGTCACTTTCATTGAATGCTAGGCAGTTTGAATGTTGGTTGACATGGTTGTACCTTTATCATGGCTAGATGTATTTAGAGGAAAGAAGACAAAATCTAGTTGTACAAAATTTTCTACCCTCCTTGTCCCCTGGCCCCAAAGGAAAAGAATAAAATAAATCCGATAAAGTTAAATTAATATTCAACATATATATTTACTATTTTCTCACCTTCTATAAAGAAAGTCTATTGTTTCCAGGTTTTAGAAAAAAAATGTTTATTTTTTAATTTCTTCTCTTTGATCTGTTTTTTGATTTTTTTCATTTCTTCTGATTGATGCTATTTTGACTGATGAGTCCCACCCTTGTACAATCATCATTGGGAAATAGGGTCCCCCGGGGCATAGCCGAGTGGTAAAAGGAGGGGGACATAAGATTCTAGAGGCATGCAGCATGGGTTCGATACTTGGTGGAAACAATTTGCTTTCTTCTGAGGTTGGACCTTGTATGTGTTATTAGTTGACATGTTCTCAAACCCTGTATCATTTTGGGCACATCCCGCAATTTTCCTAGTAGTAGCAATGAGGGACCGGAACTACTACCCCAGGATTCAACCTGGTTAAAAAAAATCGTTGGGAAATAGGAGACAATCCAATATTTATTATAGGGTCAATTAATTTTTTTAATTTGTATTTGAAATACTATCGATTGCAAGTTTTAGAAATAAATTTGTAAAGACAAGTAAAGTTGTATAAATGTTTGGTGAAATTGTAATCAAGTTTGACGAAAAAAAGTCAAATATGGAATTTTGATTTCTCACTTTTTCTTAAAAAAAAATGAAGATTTGTTTGGTAGTTATCAGCATATGAAGATTTGTTAGCCACGATCTTTATTATTATTATTTTTTTCATTCTATTTATGTCTCTTTCATGAAATGAATGAAGTGAACTTATAAGTGTAGCATTTTCATTTATTTTCTTGTATGGTTGAATTAGATGAGAATGATATATAATTTTTCAGGTGGGATATGTTTTTTAGGTGGGAAGAATGGCGGGTCAGTTTGCAAAGTCGAGATCGGATGCATATGAGGAGAAGGATGGAGTGAAACTTCCAAGCTATAAATGAGATAACATCAATGGTGATGCTTTCAACGAGAAGTCACTGACTCCAGATCCTCAAAGAATGGTGAGGGCTTATGCTCAGGCTGCAGCAACTCTCAACCTTCTTAGAGCATTTGCAAATGGAGGGTATGCTGCCATGCAGAGAGTTACACAATGGAACCTTGATTTTGTCGCAAACAGCGAGCAAGGAGACAGGTTCCTGGAAATAAAAGAAATGTTAAATTAGCTTTGGGGCATTTATATTAGCTTGTGCTTTGCCATGATCCGTTTGTGTGGTTAATTTCCCTTTTTCGATATCCATTTGGCTGTTATATTTTCACAACTTAAAAAATAAAGCCGTTTGGAGTTGGTTAGAATATCAGTTAATTATATTGTGGTTAATTCTTAACAATTAATTAACTAAATGTCGTTATGATCAAGACTTTCTTAATACTTTAAGTTCACATGTTTTGTTGTTTACGAATTACGAGTTCTCTTTTCTGCTTTAACAGGTACCAGGAACTGGTTCACAAGGTTGATGAGGCCTTAGGATTCATGTTGGCTGTTGGACTCACCACTGATCACCCTATCATGGCAACAACCGAATTCTGGACATCTCATGAGTGCTTGCTTTTACCATATGAGCAATCACTCACTAGGAAGTGGTTATCATAATTACAAGTGTGGCTTTATTGCTGATCACCCTATAATTTTGTAGGAGCAGTCAAAATCTGAGGCTGAAAAGCTCATTGCTGATATGACGATGTTAATGTCTAATCATATCTCTCATAAAAAAGAAATGGTTTGTCTGCTTGTCTTATCGCTTCCTTTCCATTTTCTCTTGCTCTCTTGCTTCTTTGTTCTATATAGATTGATGGTTGAGCTTACAGGTTGATGCTCGGCTAGCTAGCATCAGAGAAACAGCTATTGGAAGCAAGATATGCAGTTATGGATGGTCATGTATCATCCATCGAGGGAATTACAAGTGATGCCAAAAGAAAATGGAAAGAGTTTGCTATGCAAGCAGAGAATGATGCAAAAGACAGTGCTGATTTCGTTGCTGCCAAACATTGCCGCATAGAGTCACTACTACAGAAATGGTAAGTGAAGTGGTTATCATAATTATAAGTGTGGCTTTATTCTATCTATGATTAAGCTGCGCAGTTAAATTTATTTGTCGTTCTGTATCTCCAGTGTTGGCACAACTGAACTGGCTTTGAAGCACTCGAAGAAGATAAGGGAATCTGTCAATAAAATGGAAAAACGACATGATTCAGAAATGGCCTTGTTTGTCAGGTGAGTTATCTGTATTTTGCTAGATTGTCTTTATCTGCTAGAAGCAGACAATAGGATTGCCAATCTGTCTGTGGTTTTCTGCCCTAATGTTGATGGTTGATTTCCAAATTTTGCCATTTGAATCTAATAAGGTGTTTTGCAGTAGACATGATACTTACCCATTATGATTACTCCTTCTGTTCCTAAAAGAGTGTCGTCATGGTTGGTGGCATTTGAAAGCCAACTCAAATATCTTTCCGGTCAACACCATCTTATGCATCTTCAGATTCCAAGTATTCTGGAAATAGTTATAGTTGTAGTTGTAGGTGTA
This sequence comes from Codonopsis lanceolata, assembly GCA_013146195.2. Taxonomy (NCBI): domain Eukaryota; kingdom Viridiplantae; phylum Streptophyta; class Magnoliopsida; order Asterales; family Campanulaceae; genus Codonopsis; species Codonopsis lanceolata. The sequence continues at coordinate 290,662 of CM028381.1, forward strand.
GCAGTAGCAGCAGCCTAGGTAATTATTTTAGTAATTTTGATTGTTCTTTTTATTTAACTTTAAACTTGTGCTGGTGGCCTTCTTGCACTTGGGCAGCAACAATTTGAACAGGCAAAACTTTCTTGGTACTATGCGATTGGGAGTAAGATTGATCTGGAGACAGGGCCTTCTGCACAAGTCCTGGAGCTCTATAATAAGGCTGAGGATAACATGGAAAGGGGAATGCAGATGTGGGAAGAAATGGAGGAACAGTGCCTAAATGGATTGTACATAGCAGATAAATTATAAAGCTGACTTGCAGAAAATGGGATTGGATGGGCTTTTTAAAGATGTATCTGCTGATGAAGCTGCAAAGCAGGCGGCAAACATGAGTTCTCAGATGTACATTTTGTGGGGTACATTGCTCTATGAGAGGTCCGTGGTGGAATTCAAGTTAAGTTTGCCAACTTGGGAAGAATGTTTAGAGGTTTCAATTGAAAAGTTTGAACTGGCTGGTGCATCTCCAACATATATAGCTGTCATGATAAAGAACCATTGTTCCAATGGGACTGCCCTGGAAGGTAGCTATTGCTATTGTGTTCTTTTCTTTTTGTTCTCTTTCGAAATTTTCAGTATTTGAAATTGCTCACAACTTTTTACCACTACAGGTCTTGGGTTCAAAATTGACGAGATAGTACAGGCATGGAATGAGATGTACGATGTTAAAAGGTAGCAGACTGGGGTTCCTTCATTTCTGTTAGAACCATTGTTTCGGCGGCGGGTTCCAAAGCTTCATTCAATCTTGGAGCATGTTTAAATTCTATGGTTCATCATTGGTATTCTTAGAGCAGTTATGAACGTCAGTGTGATTCCTACATTCTTGAGAGCTATATGGTTGGCATCTGAAATAGGTAATCCTATGCTTTTAACCCAACTTTCTATAACATTGAGAATCAGACTACCCCAGTACCCCATGCGTATAATCTGTTTATTGAATTTGTCTTCATGCATAATGTAGCATTGTATGTAAAGAGTTTGCAATTTACATGCTAGATGACAGTCTGTGGTTTGCAATTACTCAAAGTTGAATATTGATATGATAAAGAATTAATTGGATAAAATAAAAAAGTGTTCTCTAAAAGCTAACAATAGCTAGGTATGTCTGCTTATGTAGGATTAAGCTACCCGAGGCAAAGATGTTTAGTAACTTCTAATTAGTACATCAGGTGTAAATAATATTTAGGATTAATTTGTGTATGCGAGCTGATCAAACTGCTAGGTATGTGTTCTCGTGTTACATTATATCTCTATGAACAACAATTAGCTAAATGTGATAAAATCATCCTAGCGAATGAATGTAGTCGTTTACCTGCAGAATCAAATATTGCATGCCCAATGTTAGGCCTTGAAGATTACGTTCTCAAGCATGGAAATAAAATATAAAATATTTGCCACTCTTGCTTTCCAAGTGGGTGAGTCCTATGTGCCACATACATTGTCAAGTGTACTAAATCAAGTTCCTCTCACATTGATATTGTTGATAGAATGAGTCGGATTACTGTAATCACACCATCACATTAAATTTTCTTGATAATATGGGTCTCAATTAAATTCCAAAACCGTCTTCATAACTATTTCCTTTTTTCACCATGTACCTAAAGTACTTTTTTTATTGTTCATCTGCCATACTATCTCGTATCTGAATCATATGCTTTGTTATGCATGCAAGAGCAGAGTACATGTCAACTCTTGACTTGAAATCTTTATAGCGTGTACTGGAAGTAAGACTTGAACATCCCTCTAGGGAACAAATTTTGTCTAACATTGCATCCACCCTAACAGCATACTGATTTTCTGGAATTGATATGTTGTTTGTAAGCACTATATCGTACTATGTAACCTCATAAGGGTCTAGTTATCCAGCATACCAGTTTTTAGTCAATTACAGTAGCGTAGCATTGTTAACACTCAAACATAGACATATGAATGTTACCAGCATAATTTTGAATTAAGATTGTCTTCAACTCATTTGTTTAGAGCCTTTGAAGTTTGTATTTGCCAATTAACTGCAGGAAGTTTCAGTTCTTTCATTTGCATAGTTAAGCTATGAGGAATTAGTCAGCTTTCAGCAACTGTAACAGGTATCACTTTAGAATGTAGTTGATGTTTCTGATCTGTTGCATGCTCTTTAACTATTGTTAGGGAATATCTGATAGTTGGAAGTGGTGTGGCTTGCAGCCGAGAAAGCAATAGAAGTACTGAAATGATGATGAAAGCTGTAATTATCATCAGCCAATCATCACAACCAATGAGTCCATGCTTCAGAGCATCTGGCACCAAAACTGAGGTCAGTTTGTTTTATCAACTCTGTTTTACGTGTAAATCTTAAATCTTTTTTCTTCTTCTTCTTCTTCTTCTTTTTTGGTGAAGTGAAAATATTTCTGTGAAAGAAGGTATACAAGTCTAAGATATGACCCCAAAGGGTGGGAGAGATGGCAAGGGCGCTCAGGCAAAGACTTGAGGTCATTGGTTCCAATCCCCATATCAATAAGGGGTCACAACGGAATTAACAAGTTGTCCTAACGAAATTAACCCACCAACAAGGCTGTCCGAATTCTCTTGCAAACAGTCCTACAAGTTTCCTAAACCCTAGCCATTTGATGTGTATGGACTGCCCAAGAAAAGCAACTATCTATTCCAACAACACAAATGCTCACAAGCTGTTCCAAAACCTTTGCAAAACCCCTCTTGAACACGCCTAAATATCCCACACTTCTGTGACTTGAAAGTTTAGCAAAACCTCCCTAACAAACCACGCCCTTATGATGGACAAGGCTGCCACGATAACACACCAAGAATAGACTTCGACTTCACAGAACAAAGAACCACCAAGCTGTCCACACACTTCCTAGGTCGAGAATTCAAGAACTCCCAAACAGCCCACACCCGATTATAAATTTAAAATAACAAGAACCAAAAAGATAGATTCGGGATCACCGGTTAGGCTTCACTCACATAATGTAAAGATACTCGTTTGATTACTTCTCTCTAGCTTCACTCGCCAAGATAGAAGAAATCATATTTGAAGAACAATCTTGTTCTTTTACGCCTTTTTTCAATTCCGGAAATCTTCTCTATTCTATGAAGAAGACGCCTTTAAAAAGGCTACAAGAAACAAACCCTAATCTACCTAAAATTATGAAAATAACCCTTTAAACGAATAGGGCAACTGAAAGAATTCCTAGCTGAATAAGGAAAATGAAAATTACTTCTTTAAGGAAACAAAATAAAAGAAAACAACTAAAATAATAAGGAAGCTAAACATGATTCCAAATGGGACTAGGAACCACGTATTTGGGCTGCCCTTGCATGTGTGCGCATGTCACAGCTCCCCCTTGCATTCCATCAACCTTGTCCTTGCTTGTGTTGGTCTTTTCCTAGCATGGTTCAGCCCATGGGTTGTTATAGAACCTCCTTGCACGCTCCCAGCCCCTTTTGCCCACATCTTCAGCCCTTGACCTTGATTCTAACCTTCCTTGAAATCCACCTTCAGACCTCTTGTTGCATTGCCAATCTGTTGCTAGGCTTTTTGTTACTTTTAGCTGAATGCTTGTTTCCCTAGTTGGGCCTTCATGAATAATGTGAAATCAACATGCTAATCCCTTGCACAAAAACACGTCTGCTACCTTGTTTATGAAGCCCTTTTTTACAATCCCTTGTTTCCCCCTTTCCATGTAATTGGTACTCCCAAACCTTATTAATCCATGTGACAAATCATTATCCAAGTCTTTTTGATATTGATTGCTTTACTAGTCAGACCTGGATCAAGGGTGATCCAATCTAAATGATGAAGCAGACTTTACTAGTCTTATTGATTTACTCGTCTGAAGTAGCAGACTCAGATAAGTTTGATTTTGTTTTCAATTTGAAGAATGTCTTGGATGTTGTGTAGGATTTGTAGCCTAGTTACCATGAACGATGATATTATGTCTAGAATGTTGTTGTCCTTTTGTAACTTAACAATGCAAATAGGACCTTACTAGAACTATTTGACTTGCACTAGAAGACTTGCATTATTAGTATTATTATCATCTTTCACATCTATGTACATTTTCTTTTCATGGACTAATGCACCTACCTCTCATTCTCACTTTTACTTGTTGCTTGCAGATACTTCAAAGGTCCTGAATTACTTATCGATTTGAAAGATTATGATTACTGTTTAGACATTGTGGAGCCTTGGTTGTATGTTTGCTGGAATGATGAGGATATTTTATTTTAGTTCCTTGATTTGTTGATGGGCTCCATTAAAATTGGTTGGTGAATTTTAGGGTCATTCCATATTGTATCTCAATCTTTTTACACTCTTAATTTTTTTTATATCCATATAACTTGGAAAAATCGATCTGTTATTAAGCGATACTGAAGTGACTTGGAGTTTGCATATTATGAAAGTTTTATTTGCTCTAAAAGTTTGTCTAAAAGTTGCCAGAATTTTTTTCCCATTAATTTGTCTAAAAGTTTTTATTTGCTCTAGTTAAGCTCTGTATTTTCAGGCTCATATTTGTACAACTTAAGCTTTTTAGTTGAGCTGGCGTGATATCAGAATTCTCGATTTGCAATATCTAGCATTCTGGTTTCCCATCTTGAACTTCTTCCCTATAGTGCATAGTTGGCATTCTGTTTGTGCTAGGTGGGGGGGGGGTTCAAAATTGGAACAAACTTGCTATTAAATTTTTTTTTTTGAAAAATAGATTTTACAATGTTTTTTAAATGTTGTAATAGACTTTTTGCAACCTTTTTTAAACGTTGTAATAGACTTTTTGCAACATTTTTTAAACGTTGTAATAGACTTTTTGCAACGTTTTTAAATAAATGTTGTTTTAATGAAAACCGTTGCGGTAAACTAATTACAACGTTTTAGAAACGTTGTCATTTCTTTTTCACAACGTTTTGGAAATGCTGTGTAATAGAATTTAAGTAATAAAATGTTGTTGAGGTAGGACATAGCATAACGTTTTTGTGCAACGTTTACCAAAACGTTGTAAAAAAGGGGGGCCTATTACAACGTTGCCTTACACAACATTTTAGAAGACGTTGTAAAAGCTCTATTACAACGCTTTAAAAACGTTGTTAAAGGCCTTTTTTGTTGTAGTGAATATGAACTTCTTCAAAACCAAAAGCATTAATGGTTTCGTTGAATTTTAAATACCATTGTCGGGAGGCTTGTTTAAATCCATAAATGGATTTCTTAAGTTTGCAGACCATGTCTTCCTGTCCTTCCAAGGTAAAACCTTCAGGTTGACGCATGTAAACTTCTTCTTGTAGCTCGCCATTAAGAAATGTTGTTTTCACATCCATTTGATGTAAGTCATAATGAGCTAGAAAGGCCATAATAATTCTGAGAGAATCTTTCTTTGACACATGAGAAAAAGTCTCTTTGTAATCTATGCCATCTTTTTGAGTAAAACCTTTGGCTACAAGTCTAGCTTTATATCGCTCAATATTGCCATGACAGTCACGTTTGGTCTTGAAGACCCATTTACACCCAACTGTTTTATGTCCTTCCAGCAAATGAGTTAGTTCCCAGACTTGATTATCTGCCATTGATTTTAACTCATCTTTCATGACGTCAATCCATTTATCAGAATTTTTACTTGTAATGGCTTATGAATAAGAAACTGGGTCTTTCATTATCCCTATGTCAAAATCAGATTCTTGTAGATAAACAACGTAATCATCATGGATAGCACTACGTTTTTCTCGTTGAGATCTTCTCAATGTCGGTTCCTGTGCTTGTTCTACAATTTCTTCATTAGCAATGATTTCATTAGGGGGTTATGGCTGATGTGGTTGTGGCTCTTCATCGTTTATCGGTTCAACGATGAGTGGAGCCACAGGTGATCCTTCGACGTTTAACGGTTCAACGATGGAAAGATTCACACTGTCTGTTTGATTATTGGGTAATGAGATTGTTACCCTAACTTTGTGAACAAACTTATCTTCCACAAATATACTCCCACTAATCATGCCATCATCAATGAATTTGACATTACCAGTTTCTACAATTCGCAACTTATGTTTAGGACAATAAATTATATACCCTTTGGATTTTTCAGGAAAACCAATGAAATAACCACTTATGGTTTTCAAATCCAATTTGTTTGATTGAGGAATATATACCTTCGCTTCAACTAGACGTCCCCAAACTTGCATGTGTTTTAAACTAGGTTTCCAACCTTTCCACAGCTCAAAAGGAGTCTTTGGAACTGCTTTACTGGGAACCCTATTTAAAATATATACGGCCATACGAAGAGCATATGTCCATAACGTAATGGGCAAATTTAGCATGACTCATCATGCTTTTAACCATTTCTAAAAGCGTGCGATTTCGCCTTTCAGCTACACCATTCTACCATGGAGAATCTGGTATTATGTATTGAGCTACAATTCCAAGTTGTTCGAGGAGTTTGGCAAAAGGTCCAGGATGTCCTGTTTTGTCATACCTGCTATAAAATTCTCCACCTCTATCAGAACTTATGATTTTCATTTTTCTCTCTAATCGCCTCTCAACCTCGGTTATGAATATTTGAACAAAATTCATAGATTGAGATTTGTTATGCAATAGATAGAGATAACTGTAACGTGAATAATCATCTATAAAGGTGATGAAGTATGTTTCTCCTCAAAACGTTGGAACATCAAAAGGTCCAAAAATGTTAGTATGTATTATTTCAAGAAGCTGAGAACTTCTTGTGGCTCCTTTCTTTGTGTGTTTTGTTGTTTTGCCTTTAATACAATCCACACAACTTTGATAATCAGTAAAATCTAGGTTCGGTAAAACCCCATCTTTTACTAATCTTTGAAGTCGTTTACGAGATATATGTCTCAACTTCTGATGCCACAAGAGTGAAGAGTCTTTTTTTATTACATGATGTACAGTTTCTTCATTATGATGCAGAGTCAATTGGGTTTCAGGTAAGGATGGAGAAAACAATGTAAATTTGTAAAAACCATCCACAAGAATTCCAGAACCAAATTTAATAGAATCTTTATATAAATTGAAACTTTTAGTACCCAAATCAAACATAAATCCTTGTAAATCAAGTTTTGAAACCGAAACTAAGTTGTGAGAAATAGATGGAACATAAAGAGTTTGAAATAAATCTAAATAATATCCTTTCGTAAGAACAAGACGATACGTTCCAATAGCTTCGACATGAGCTTTATTGCCATTTCCCACAAATAAAAAGTTTTCAGTTGGGTTTATGATTTGAGTTGTAAGGTATCCCTGCATCGAATTAGAAACATAAACATTAGCACCTGTATCCAACCACCATGTATTTGAAGGCACATTAGATAAGTTACATTATGAAAAACTTACGAATTCCAAAGGATTACCTTTACTTTCAAACCAGTTACGATGTTTCTCATAATCTTTCTGGAAATGTCTAGATTTCTTGCAGAAACGACAAACTTCTTCTTTCTTTGCTTTGACTTGAGGGGGTTGGACGTTATTATTTATTTTAGGTGGTGCTCTTTTCTAACTTTTTCCAGCCTTTTTCCCAAACTTATGATTCGCTCATTGAATTGTGAGATGCGCAACATTAACACCTTGTTGAGTTAGCCTTGTTTCCTCTTGAACTAGCATGTTAGATAGTTCATTCATTGTCCACTTTTCTTTAATGGAATTGTAGTCCACTTGAAAAGGGGCATATTGTGGAGGAATATAATTTAGGATAAACTGGACAAGAAAATTCTCATCCACTTTCATTCCTAAATTCTGAAGCTTAGCTGCAAGATTTTGCATCTCAATAATATGATTGTGCATTGACCGTGCACCATCAAACTTTATAGTAGTGAGCTCTGACATTAATTTCCCTACAAGGGACTTATCTGCAGTTTTAAAGTGTTCTGCAATGGATTCCATGAATTCCCTAGCCACTTTCGTTTCAGGAAGAAAGGTCTTAATGTTTGCAGCAATTATCATTCGCATGAACATAAGGCTCAATCTGTTACTTTTCTCCCATGGTTTATGGAGATCCTTATCCTCTTTGGTACTTTCTGCGGTTAATGCAGAAGGTTTTTCAATTTGGAGTGCAAGATCGAGATCAAGAACACTCAAAGTGAATTCAACGTTCTCACGCCATAATGAGAAGTTGGTACCATTGAGGGAGGGTACAGATGAAGCATGCAAGTGCAAATTAACGGGAACAAGAGCTGAAATATAATAGAGATATACACGAATTAGAAATTGTCTAAATGAACATAAAGAAGATTCTCCTGTGGGTAGAACTTCCACTAAATTAATTATGAGTCATAATTCCAATTTAATCATGTGTACAAGAACAAAATAAATATCTGCTATGCTTGCAAATTTACTAAAAATTTTACACCATTAGATCAAATATGATATTTTCTAAATAATGATGTAGATATTCCAAATCACCACCAACTTAATCATCCAACGGCTCTAACACTAAAACTCGTATTAATATCACAAGCTCTAGCTCGTAATATCATTTGTCTTTTTCTTTTCTCTAACACATTTATTTTAATGTTGTTCAAACATGTGGATCAGAATCACATGTGGGTGATTACCGTTCTAATATGTATGTATAACGTAGAAAATTCATCAATAAACATTAACATTAAATAACATCAATTTAATTATCAATTAGACTTTACACATATCAAAACGGTTAAGTGCGGAAAACATAATTAATTTTTCTTAAAAATAATATAAAAATCATAAAATTTTCAAGGCCAAAATAGGATTGTGTTGTAATCAGCTTCATTGTCAATTTATGTAATTTCAATACTAGCATTAAGAGTAATAGTGAAAATATTAAAATGATGAAGGCGGACATGAACATTAATTGTTAGGGGTTTTCTTTAAAAACAAATAATAATAATAATAATAATAATAATAACATTAAAAATATTCCGTGAAGGACATGGGTGAAGATAGCCCACATGAAAGAGATAGAACATTTCATGTTTGTGATCACGAAGGAATATATCCGCAATAATACTATGGCGTGAGATTTTTAATCATTTAAAACAGTTATATCTCATTCGATTTCAAGGGTGATCACGAGTTCATAAAATTAAAAAAATAATTTGCGGACATGAATAGTAATATAAGAATTTCGATAATCAATAAAACAATAATACTGCATGTGTTGTTCATGGATTATCACGAGTTCGTAACCTTGCTCTGATACCAACTGTAAGTTTTTAATCTTAAACCCTAGATCTTGAACTTCATGATAATCACAATAGCATACAAAATACTCTTAATTAAAATACCTAATGAAGACATGTTGCTTCTAGTAATTTGCCCTTGATCCAAAATCTGCAGTATAATAAAGAAGTAGAGGCGGAATATGGTTTCTCCCTTTTGGCCTAAAACCCTAATGAGTTTATTTAACGTGATAGATTAATATGATGAGTATTATATCTCTTTTATAGGCAAAGGGATGTCCAAATTCCTATTAGGTTTTTAATCTCAACCGTCCATCAATGTAGAATTTATTTAGAAAACTTACACTTTTTACAAACCAAATTTATTGTAATTTAGTAATTCCAAATCAACCGTGATTATCACTTATTGACCATATAAAGAATTTCTTAACCTGCAAGAAATATATCTTACATGCACTGCGGCTTAACGTATACTTCATGTTATCTAAAGTTAATAGGCCTAATTGAAGTGATTTACTAAGTTAAATGGGCCTAAGTCATCTTTTTATAAGTATGAGGTATTAATTGAATATGTGTAGAGACCTCAAGGGTGCTAATTGTCAACTTATAATGGGCTGGTTGATAATTAGGTCAAACTATTTCTATAAAAGGCTATGGTCTCCAATTGTACATTAGGTCAATAATCTTTTCTCATGGATCCAGGTACGTTTCCGCATCAAGTTTATTGTTTCGGGTAATTCCTATGTGAAGATTAAGATCTATATGTATTAGTATTGCTTTTAATTCAATCATGTTATAACCAAGGATGTTTGTAACGTAATGACCTTCCAATACTAAATTTTAAGAAATTAGTTACGAGTTGTAATGACCTTCCAAAACTAAATATTTTGAAAAATTAGTTATTAAACACTAATTTCCTTATCAAGTTTATAGAAGAAATAAACACACAAAGGAAAAACTGCTAACTTCCTTATCATGAGCTTTAACTAATGTTGAGTGATAACAACTGTAAGGGTAAAATAGACATGACCTATTTTGTTTTTATTTCTCCTTTCTTGGTCATTAAGTTTATGCATTTTTATAAACAAAATATTTCTAAAAATTTTGGTTGCATTTTTGGAAATAAAATATTCCTAAAGATTTTTGTTTTTTTGATCCTAAAGTTTGGGAGATATTATGGAAACAAGATCTTGGTAATATTCCTCCTTGAATACGTGTCCTTGAAGTCATTGTCTATTTGGTAAGAGAATCTAGTAAATAAGGAAGTTGATTTCATTACTAATTCTAATCATTTTCCATATTGGAGTTTGTTTCCTTCTTTATGTGTAGGTCTCCTTCACAATATAAATAGAGGACTTGAGCAGAGGTAAAGACGTGCAGATAGAGAGAATTTAGAATATAACAGAGCAACAAAATCATATCAAAAACAGAGAATTCAGAATTCCAGCTTTGCAGAATTTGAATATAGCTCCGAATGTTATAACATTTGGAACTACATTGGAATGCTGGAGTAGTTTGTCTTCCTAGGGTTTCTAGGAAGCTCATTTTTTCTTCCCACGTTTTCTGTACCTGTTTGTCTATAGGTTTTTGCTCTCAAAGACATGTTGTCTTGTGAGAGTGTTTGGTTAGGTGATTTCACATTATTTTTGCAAAACAATTCACATTTTCAGTGAAATCTTTTTGGCCATAAGGTTAGATCTACAAGTATATGCTTGTAGGTTGTTTGATAAACCTTTGTGCTTAAATTAGTGTTTTAGTTTTAAAGTCTTCCGTTGTTATTGATTTTGTGACTAATGCACCTTTCATTGTAGCTACAGTAACGAGCTATATTGGAAATTGCATTGACAGTTTTTGAATCTTAGCTACTTGTATTCTTACAACAACCATGAAGATGAAAATCATGAAACGATTCAATCGTACACTGCGCAGTATGACCTCCCCCAACAAATCTCAAAGTTCAGGGAGGAATCACTACCTTATAATCTTACAATAGGGTCTAATATATGATCTCATATGCTCTTGACATTTGCCAAAAAATTTAAGAGATCATAACTCTCACATAATTATACACACGAGGACGAAAAAGGTCGTCTTTAATAAATTTAGAGCACAAGTATCAAAAATATATAATTTATTCTGCCTTTTAGGTTTAAGTACGATTAAAGTATGGTGAAGAGCGCTACAGTGGCATATTGTTTTTTTAAACCAAAAGAGCACACTTTTTGGGGGGAGGTGTGAAAACACTATGATACTCTTAATAAACCTGAGATGCGCTATAGATTATTTACTCAATTCATTGCGATCCACAATTGATTTTGCATCACAATTCACAAATCAAATCCAATTTTTGCATCATCGATTTTGAAGGTTTTTCTCAGACATTTTATCACACATACACACATATCCCTATTAAAATGTATTTTTGATAAGAGTATTAGTCAATATTTGAAAGAAGTGAAAATGAATGAATCAAAACACAGTAATTTTGCTTGTTATGTTTTGTTTCATTTAAAAAATGTTTCGAAACTTAATATGTTTGCTTGTGTTTAAGTAACAACAATGATGAGTCCCATTTTATATTGTTGATATATATTTCTTCTTCATAATGAAAGGAATCATGTTTATGTGACATTGATTTTATCAAAATGGAAAAGCATCACATAAAGAGATGATTTCTACTTTGCTGATATGTATACGGAGACTTAATTTAGGAAGAAACCGTTAACACCTGTCGGGGACATTTAAGGCAAAATATTTCAAAAGTATATTTTTTGTGTTAAAAATTAAAGAGAGGTACTTCATAGGTTAAAAACTTGTGAAAGTGGACTGACCAGAAATTTCTCTATTAAAATATCAAAAATTACACCTTTGCAAAAGTTAATTATTTCATTTTGAAATATTTTACTTAAAAAGTTTACTTTTAAAAATGAAGGCATTAAAATGTCATTTTATTACTAATGAACTACTAAAAATGTCATTTTCTTAAAAAAAAATTGACTTTCAAACTCAAACTTTTTGCCTGAAAAAGAGGGAGTGCCTAATTTTGAAATAAGGCGGGGTTAAGAGTAATACTCTCCCCGTCTCAGAATTATTGTTCTGTTTGACCCAACACTCAGATTAAGAAAAAACAATTGACTTGATTATTAGTAAGGTGATAACTGGGCCGGTACCATGTGATGGAATTATAATCGCAAAAGTTTATCATTATTTTTTTAAACTGCTACAATGCATTTTTGGGGGGAAAATGATGAAAATATCATTAATGAAGGAAATGCGCGCACACAAAGCTACTGTCCCAATTTATGCGTCGGTAAAAAATTTGGACGTTGTTCATTTTTGTGGAAGAAACGATGCCTAATTAATAACACCGAGATATGATTAGAAGAAATGATGTCTAATTAATAACACCGATGCATGATTGAGTGTCGTTCATTTTTGTTGGGCTCAAAACATTGGGTGTCGTTGCCTCTAATTTGGGCGAAGTCTGTCATCATATTAAAGAAATGACGTCTAATTAATAACACCGAGACATTATTGGAAGAAACGATGTCTAATTAATAACATAAAGACATGATTGGGCGTTGTTCATTTTTGTGGGGCTTAAAATATTGGGCGTCGTTACCTCTAATCATAGGTAACGACACCCAAATCATAGGCAATGACTCCTATATCGTAGTCTTCGCACATCTCTTCTACTATCATCGAGCAAGATTATCCACATACTGCAGCAAAAAATGGAGCGAAAGATTGTTTTTATCATGCCCGGAGATATCAATCCAACCTAACTTGCAAAGCCAATTTCAAATTTCTGAACTTCTCATGTTGAATAAGTTTGAGCTTGTTTCTATTTTGAGGAGTAGTCTGACCGTTGTAATCATGGAAGATTCGTGAGGTGTATTATAAACAATCAATAAATAGATTCGAGATATAAGAAAGTAGTCCACAGTATTTTAGAAAGAAAAAAAAATAGAAAAGTATTTTTGTGGTTTAAAAAAAATAGAGTATCAGAGAGGTTATAATTTCATAAAATGGGACCGACCAACAATTATTTCTTATTAATATTAAAATAGTGTGTGGTTTTCTTTAAAACACATAAATATGTGACCTAAAATTAAAATAAGAAGAAAAAAATAATAAAATGATAAAAATGAGGTTATAAAAAAGAAATTTTCAAATAAGACAATGAAAAATAAAAATAAGACAATAATTTTGGTACAGTAGAATTAAAAAAATGATTGAGGGTTAGCTGCCTGGCTTGTGGAGTTGTGGGTTTCGTACTTGGGAATTGGCACAGACAAACATAGTCATATTTCCCCAATTAACATCAGGATCGCTTATGCGTCTCTCTCTCGCACTCTCTCTCACTCCTAATTTGTGAAATTGCCAAGTACCCTAAAGTTATAGCATCCCCAGCTTTATATGCAGACTCCCAATTCTCAACACCAATTGAAGCTGTTCTTCAACAAAAATCCTATCAATTCCTCTAAAGGTGACCCGGATTTTCCCCTTCCGTGTTGATATCTTGAGGGTTTATCGGTTTTGTTGGTTAGCTTTAAAGCTTTCATCTTTCATGTTTTTTTTTTAAATATTGATTTTGTGCATAATGCTTCTGGGTTTTGTTGGCTGTTTTTTATTTTTTAAAGAATTTATCCTTGTTTGATTTAACATTTATAGAATTCACTGGCTATGAATTTGAATGTCGTTGTTTTCTGTTATTGCCTTCCGAATTTATGAACTGATGTGGGGTTCAAATTTTACACATTGTAAGTCTGGTGAGATTTTTTTTCCTTGTTGATGTGGCATTCCAGTTCAATCATGACTGTATAGGCTGATGCCATCGTCACCTGGGAAGTTTAAAGTCTCATTTGTCATTTGATGATGATGAGCGTAGTATAATGTTTGATTATGTTGAACCATTTTACATTTTGGTTCAAGGATTCATGAATTGCCTTGGAAGGGGAGTTGATTAAATTCTGAGTTTGAGTTAAGTGTTAGTGTTCTTTGTGTTTTTTTTTTTGTTGTTGTTGGTCTTTTTGTTTTTGTTTATCATAAAGGTACTATCTTTAAACTTATGCTTATTATTTAATGTGTTAGGTCATGGCTGGGAAGAAAATTATAGCTATATGCCAATCAGGTGGAGAATTTCAGACCGATACCGATGGTTCCTTGTCGTACAAAGGTGGTGACGCTCATGCTATGGAAATTGATGAGCAAATGAAGTATAATGATTTCGGATGGAGGCAGCAGAGATGTTTAACTGCAGTCTTAGTACCATGACTATTAAATATTTTCTTCCGGGAAACCGGATAACACTTATCTCGATCTCCAATGACAAAGATCTCCAACGCATGATTAAATTTCATGGAGACACCATTACAACTGATATTTATGTTATGACAGAAGAAGCTGCCACTCTGGATGTCTCAAACATGCCTGCCAGTAGGTAATTCTCTTGCTGTCGAATGCTGTAGGGATTATTTATTATATTTTGTCTAATGAAACCCTTTTTCGGAACATTTGACCTTTCAGGTCAAGCAGGACTACTTTGTCAGAAGCAGTTCTTGTTGATGCTACTCCTTCATGTGTCTTGGGCGATGTTGTGGATCAGGCGAGTCAACCTGCTTTGATCAGTGCTCCTTTTGATGTTGTAGGCGATATTGATGTTGATGACCATATTGATATAGCCACGGAGATGCCTCTCCTTCTGCCTCATTCTTTTGCTGTTTCTGCAGCTAATGAAAAGCATACAAAGGCTGCGCAGCTGTGGCAGAACAATATAACAGGTGTAGGCCAACGGTTCAACAGTGTTAATGAATTTCGTGAGGCCTTGCGTAAATATGCCATTGCACATCAGTTTGCGTTTAGGTATAAGAAGAATGACAGTCATCGTGTGACTGTCAAATGCAAGTCGGAAGGCTGTCCTTGGAGAATACATGCATCCAGGCTGTCAACTACGCAACTTATTTGTATCAAGAAGATGAATCCGACACATACATGTGAAGGTTCTGTTGTAACAACGGGGTATCAAGCAACAAGAAGCTGGGTGGCAAGTATCATCAAGGAGAAGTTGAAAGTTTTTCCAAATTACAAGCCAAAGGATATTGTCAATGACATCAAGCAGGAATTTGGGATTCAACTAAACTATTTTCAGGCATGGCGGGGAAAAGAGATTGCTAAAGAGCAGCTTCAGGGTTCTTATAAAGAGGCATATGGCCAGCTACCTTATTTTTGTGAGAGGATGATGGAGATAAATCCAGGCAGTCTTGCTACTGTCACGACTAAGGATGACTCAAGCTTTCAGCGCCTTTTTGTGTCATTCCATGCTTCATTGTACGGCTTTCAACAAGGTTGCCGGCCTCTACTTTTTCTTGATAGCACATCTTTGAAGTCGAAATACCAAGGAACATTGTTGGCGGCGACAGCTGCCGATGGGGATGATGGCGTATTTCCTGTTGCTTTTGCTGTGGTAGATTCGGAAACTGATGATAACTGGCGTTGGTTTTTACTACAACTCAAAACTGCATTGTCAACATGTCAGGGTTTAACTTTTGTGGCAGATAGAGAGAAGGGACTGAAGGAATCAATTGCAGATGTATTTGTGAATGAGGACGTATACCATGGTTACTGTCTGCGCTACCTCTCGGACCAACTTATCAGAGATTTGAAGGGGCAGTTCTCTCATGAAGTGAAGCGTCTCATGGTTGAGGATTTTTACTCTGCTGCTTATGCACCTAAGCCTGAAGTGTTCCAACGGTGTGTTGAAAGCATCAAAACTATTTCAATTGAAGCTTACAATTGGGTCATGCAAAGTGAG
The DNA here is from genome assembly GCA_013146195.2 of Codonopsis lanceolata. NCBI lineage: Eukaryota > Viridiplantae > Streptophyta > Magnoliopsida > Asterales > Campanulaceae > Codonopsis > Codonopsis lanceolata. Next base: position 306,662 of record CM028381.1, read on the forward strand.
CCCGTGCATTGGGCAAATGCTTTCTTCCAGGGGGCAAGATATAACCATATGACATCCAATTTTGGGGAGCTGTTCTACAGTTGGGCATCAGATGCCCATGAATTACCAATAACGCAGATGGTTGAAGCGATACGCGTTAAGATAATGGAATTGACTTATACCCGGCGTGCAGATTCCAACCAATGGCTCACTAGACTAACACCATCTATGGAAGAGAAACTAGAAAAAGAGAGCCTCAAAGTTCGTCCACTAGAAGTGTTAATCTTGGTTGGTAACAGATTTGAGGTCCGTGGTGACTCCATTGAAGTTGTTGACGTTGATCATTGCGACTGTAGTTGCAAAGATTGGCAGCTTACTGGCTTGCCTTGCTGCCATGCAATTGCTGTCATTAGCTGCCTCGGCCGTGATCCATATGATTATTGTGCAAGATTTTTCACTGCTGATAGCTACAGATTAACGTATTCAGAGTCCATACATCCTATGCCAGATGAGGATAGGCCTGGGCAGAAGGATATCTCTCAAAGTGTAACTGTTACACCCCCACCAACTCGTCGTCCACCAGGCCGGCCGACTACCAAGAAACTTGGATCCCAGGAAGGCATGAAACGCCAGCTTCAATGCAGTAGATGCAAGGCTACTGGGCACAACAAGTCAACTTGCAAGGAGATCCTAGTGGATTGATAAATGCAGACCCCTGATATCTGCTCACAGTATCTGTTACAGGTCAGTTGGTCAAGTTGGATGAACTTGCAATAGATTCATCCTTTGTAAATACACCAGTCTTTGATGTCATTGATACATGTGACCATCTGTAATTATAGACATGCTTGCTTGTAGATGGGACTGCTTTAACTTAGGGTCGTCTTCAAATTCATGCTACCATCTGGTTTGAATTAATGATCATAAACAACGGTTCAGTTCTTCGAATCGTTCATTTTAGATGTGGATAATGCTGTTCTAGAATGTGTGACTATGTCGTTGATGAGTGCGAGTCACCAGCATCGAAAATTTGTTCTGATTCTATGATATTCACAAGGAAAAACTCTTGTCATGGCCAGTGCTGTGCATCAACCTGATTTAAGCACGTGAAGAATGTTTGAGTTCTATTAGGCATTTGCTATTAGGATGTAATCTTTGGGTCTTCTACTCCTGAAACGTGGATTTGTTTACTTCATTTATCAATAAAAAAATCTCAGGTAATAGTTAGATTTCGTGCCTCTCAGCTGCCTACCCTTATCTGCGCGGTCATGATTCTTTAAAACTCTTTCTTGACAAATTTAATGTGAATTGTCCATGATTTTGAGACAGTGAGGTATGTTAATTTTGATGTCCTGATTGCAATTTGTGTTTCCTTTCTACTTTTAATGAGAGCAATTAAAAGAAGTTCAAAACTTTTTAAATTTTAAAAAGAAAAAAAATGTTCATAAGCTAGTGATGGTTCGTGAAGAATTGAAGGCTTTTCATGTTTATGTAGATCCTTTTGATTTTGAAATTCAAGTAAGTCATCAAGCTCCAATCTTTCTTTTGAATAATGGTGAAGATGGGGTGTTATGTGGTGACGTGTCAAGAGTGTCCTTCATTGAAGGTTTTTTTGTCCTTATGTTTGGAAGCTTTGGGGGAGGTAAAGAATAAGGATACGGATATTTTGGGGTCTTTGGTGCTTATGGACAGAGAGGAACTCCAGGATCTTTAGAAATCTGGCCATACCTTCTTACTGCTTCTTGTTCCCGACACAGAGAGGTGATTTTGTTCTCTCTGTAAGCTTTCTGCATTGTGTGTGTGTGTGTGTGTGTGCGTGTGCGTGTTGTTGGGTTGTTCAGAGGGGTGCTGCTAACTGATATTGAAGGCGATTGGAGCAGTGTGTTGTCCTGTTGTGTCTTGCACTGCCACTGGGCAACTGCTCCTTTCCCACAAATTTATGGTCTTGAACACAATTAGCTCTAATGTTCTATAGGTTGTACAGGGGAGTAGTGACTCGAGTCTAGAAGATGAACCATGGTTGCTCGTTGGTTCGGATGGTCAATCAGTTGTCTGGCAGATCTCAACTAAAATTTTACCCCAATGGGTTGGAGAAATGACAAGTATCAATCCCCGTACCTCTTATCTGTCAAAAAGAATAAAAAATCACAGTTTAACGAATTGATAATCTATTGTTTGAGAAGTTGATGGCAAGACATTTGTACTACCATGTTGGGGGATAGTACAGTACAGTAGACCCACACCTTTCAAGGAGAGCTAAGATTTTTGTACTATGTACTACGGGTATTGTACTACCGACTAAATCTTCAAACTGCATTTTTTTTTCCCTAAACTCCTTCGGTCTCATCCCTCTCTTTATAAACTTGGCCTTTGCCACTAACTATCACATCTCAGCTCAGTTTAGTTCATCCCACCCCCATAGTTTTTTCTAAACGCTTGGATATTAGTACGTTGTCACGTTGATACAGGAAAATGGGTGACTTGGTCTTGGCCGGCTGCTCAGTGGTATGGAGGAAAATGGAGGTAAAAAATGAATGGATCGAGAGAGGATAGACAGGGACGAGACGGAGCCTGTGATGGACAAGTCAATACTCAAGTCTTCAGTATTGCTGCCCTTTTCATGCACTGCCTCTTCCCTGGCTCTCCTCTCTCTCTCTCTCTCTCTCTCTCTCTCTCTCTCTCTATTTTTTCATGAAAATTAAGAAAATTTTAGTTTTTTTTTTCTCACGGAAATATAGAAAAATAAAGAAGCTACTAGCTGTATATAGTGATTTCTAAACAGGGACGAATGCAGGAATTGTTTGAAACATGAAAGGAGGGCAAGAATTTATTAGAAATAGAAGATTAGATGTTAGTATTTGCAATTTCCATAACATGGGGGGCATATGGGATATTTTTAAAACAAAGCGGGGGTAAATGAGAAGATGCAATTTTTGTACTACAAATTTATTTTTTCTAAAATTTAAAGGTGGTTGGCCAGCACCTGCTCTAATTTCATTTTTTTTTTACTAGTTTTGAAGTTCATTCCGTGACCAATTGCCTAAAAGTATCTTACAATTTTGTGGTCCATCTCAAAACAAAGACAAATACTTAGGAAAAATCATAATGCACATATTTTCTATAAGATAGATTTTATGGAGCTGATTCATTGTCGAGGTATGATATTATAACCCAGAGCTTGTAGTATTATTACAAGTTTTAGTGTTAGTACCGTTTGATCAAATCTATTTAGATCTTTACACTGTTAGATCAAAATACTTTTTTGATGTAATGACACAGATTTTTTAAATCACTACTAATTTAATCATCTAACGATTCTAATGCTAAAGCTTGTAATAATATTACAAGCTCTAGCTCGTAATATCATTTGCCTTCATATTGTAAATTTGTAGACTAAGTTGTGAGAGAAAGACAATTCATCTTATAGATTAAGATTTATAAAACAGTTTCACGAAAAACTTGCTCCAAAACAAATTGGTTTACGAGAGTTGTGGCTCCAAATTGTTTTATTAATTACTTACCAACCTTGATTTTTCACTTGGCATACCATTGGGCATTAGAGATGATAATGAGAATGCCAACACTGTCTTTTCAACCCAAATGCAGAATGTTTGAAACATGCCTGACAATTATAACTTGAAATTTGTTTTAATCCAAAAAAATTAACAGTTGGGTCGGGTTAAATTGGGTTGAAACCGTTACTTATTTTAATATGATAATTTTTACTTTATAAATATATGAATTTTTTTGAAAAAATATGGGATAAGATGGGTTGTCTCATCACCCGTTTTAACCCGACCCAACTAAACTTAACTCATTTTGACACATTTGACATTTGGAGTTGTAATGAATTCTGATCCGTTCCTCGTTTCAATCGACCTATACCCAACTCAAACCACTCAATTGCCACGCAGCAAGGCAGTGGAGCTTGATCTCCAGTATGTAGGAGTAATTGTTTTTAGCAAATGATAGTTCTTCAGTCTTGTACTAGGTGGTTGTTTAGTTTGTAATACATGTAAAAGAAGGGATTAGAGTGTACATAAATAGTTAGTTGTTGTTGATTTCATATTTCTCCCTTCTCAACCGTGACATATTTTATAATTTTTCTTCTTAAAAAATGTATGATTTCTACTTCATCAATGGAAAATTATCGATTCATCCAAACATGTTTCATGATAGTAGAGCTTGAAAAAAAATAGAATTTTCATCTTTAATTCTCACGGGTTGCGCAAAAATAGTGATCTCGACGGAATGTCACAAAAGTGGTGGTGGACTGTGGTAGTCCTACAGATATCTGGTTTGAGATTGTACCTAAAAATTAGTGGTGATAAATTTTGCTCACGTCTATATATCTGTTTAGATCGTCCACTAAAATATGGACATGGACACACTTGAATTTTAATTTGGACACAAATAGATAATACCCACTTAGACCATTAAATTTTATGGGCATAATATGGGCTTAGATGGACGCCCATATTTATTAGTAAAGAAATAATATGACTCGTACCCAAACAAAATCTCCTCTAGAGTTTCTGCATCTGCCTCCTTTATGCCTAGTAAAAGAAGTTCACCATTCACTTTTAACCAATATGTCCCTATGTTCCTTTCACCTGTGGCGAAACCTCACATTACTTCGAAATTCCGTTCTTAACTATAATACTGAATAATTTGGTAATATTAGACTTATTTTAGTAATTACACCACCTAGAAATTATTTTTTTGTAATTGTTGTATTTATTTCATAATTGCATGTTAATGAATAAATGGATGCCCATGGGCGCCCATACCTATTTATTGTCCGTCCATATATGCTCATATTATTAAATGGATATTTATTTGTCTGTTCATTTGAGCTCGTCGCCCATATAGGTATGCCCACGTCCGCTCATATCTGTCCATTTGTCACCTTTACTGAAAAACCGTGAATAGAGTTGATGATTGTTTTTGACTAAAGGTATTGACGAGAATGAGATAGATGATTTGGAGTCATATTAATGAGAGGAATGAAGAAGAAAAAAAAGTTCAATGTTGGAAAGCACGAATTCTGGAATAGTAAATGAGAGTCAAAGAGCGTCTAGAGAAATAATGACCCGCAAGCTGGTATTTAATTTATAGCCATTAGCCAAAATTAAAGAGATTGTGAGTGTGGGTGAGAGCGGATATGCATGAGATCAGATGTAGATATTGAAATATAATATTGCAGATTAAATATACTATCTATACTGTCTATATCATTTCAATATGCACTTTCTATACTATCTCTTAGGCATCTCAATGGATGAGATATATCAGATATAAGTATATTAGACCTGATTTGAAACATAATATTGCAGATTAAATAAACCGACGGATTAAGCATATGTCAATCCATATCTGAATCTATTACCAGTTAACATATTTAATTAAATATCTGATCCGTTCCGAAATAGAGATTTATGGATAAAAACAATGAGAATATGAAAGGAGAAAGATCAAAAGATAACATCTATACATAATTTTGTAAACTATGTATATGTATAATAATAAATATAATATTTTCATATCGGATCAGGTTCTTAACGAATCAAGTATAGGTAAATCTATATCCGATCAGCTAAATAACTACGATAATTTTTTTATACATTTCCACAATTCATATTACAGCTAGCTTATAAGTTCCTATGCAACTGTTGTGTCGATGGGAAAGTTAGAAGGAAAAATTGTGGGTTGGTACCAAATTCAACCGTAACAGTCCAACATAATATCATTCAATCGATAAAGTACGTTTTTGGAGATAAAAAGACAAAAATATCATTATAAGTTACTGTTTCTCTCCCCTTATTGATGTCATTCTCTCTCTTTGTACCTTTCTCTTTCTCTCTTCAATTCCATACCCACTTTGTCTTTCTTCTCTTTCTCCCACTTCTATACATTTCTCTATCTCTCTCCCCCAATTTTCTTCAATTTTGAAAGTTGCGGGCCTTATTTGCTTGTGATATTGATGGGGCGAAGGAAAGAAAGAGAAAGACTGATTTTCCGTGGAGTTGTCTATCCTTTTTTTTCGATCTAGATCTCGATCCTCTATGTGCAAAAAGGACGTCTTACTATGGAAATTTCCCTTGGTCTAATTCTACGCCTTATGACGAAAAGGCAGTCAGCGTGGCCTAAAGTGAAGATTGGGGGGGGGGGGAGTAGAGCGAAATTCCCTTTAGGGCTATTCCGAAGGATTGAGAAAGAAAAAAAAAAGGATTTCTCCATTTTGATGCTCGCGATTTAGGTATCGTAAGTTTTGATGCCCGCAATTTAGACGTCGTAAGTTCTGATGCCCTGCAATTCAGGCATCGTAAGTACCGATGCCCCGCAATTTAGGCGTCGTAAGTACCGATGCCCCGTAATTTAGGCATCGTAAGTTCTGACGCCCCGCAATTTAGGCATCGTAAGTTCCAACATACATACATACATTTCACTTGACGAAGCTTACCTTTCACTTGGACGTCATACGAGCGGAGGAGGTTACTCACTTAATTCGTTCCTTTCGAAATCCCTCCCTGCCGAAAAAAGAAGAACGTACTTGGACCACGATCTCTAAGATTGTAAAGACTAGGGCTGCATTCTCTTCCACCTCCTTTTATTACTGAAAGATTGGGAAGATTGCCGATCAATGACATATAGTAGCTTCCAGTGCATTAAGATTTTTCCAATCGACTGGCGAGAGAAAGCAACTACTTGGAAGAAATGCAATGACTAATGAAATAGTTCTTCTACCTTATATTACTCTAGCTACTAGTTGATCGAAACTTATATTCAATTAATTATAGACTAATGATAGGATGAAGCTTTCTTTTTTTTCTGAAGCTATTGAACTAAGAGAGTCATTTTTCTTTTTATCCTGATAGAGATCAAAGCTAAGAATTTACTTAGGCTGGCTTACATGCAATCACTTATTAGTCCACTGTAAGAGTTGGTCAACCACTGCATTACGATGCCCAAATTTCATTAACGATGCCCAAATTAATTACCGATGTTCAATTTTTGTATTGCGATGCCCAAATTTGGCTAGGATTTTTGCAATGCGATGCCTAATTTTTTCATTGTGATGCTCAATATTTGCATTGTGGTGCCTAAATAAATAAAAAAGGAAGTGAGAGAGAGAGAGAGAGAGAGAGAGAGAGAGAGAGAGTGTGTGTGTGTGTGTGTGTTCCCAACGTCAAAAAGAGAAATGAATAATGAGAGTGAGAGAGAGAGAGAGAGAGATAAAGTCAAAAAAATGTTTTTTATTCCCAACGTCACTTTTTTCATTCCAAAATATAATATTTACTCTGATGTCTATATTTTTCATTGCGATGCCTAATTTTGGGCGGGAATTGTACGCATGTCTTTCATTTATTAAGGGTATATTCGACATTTTACCCCCAAAAGTGTACTTAATCGGGTGAATAAAAAGAAAGTGGATTAGAGATGTTATAATTTCATCCCATAGGACCGACTCGATTACCACCCTAGTTAGAAACTGTGAGTACTGGCTAGGCCCAAAGTAGCTTTGGGAAGCCTGCTCAACATAAGCAAGCCCAGTAACCCAAGTCGCCACATCTGAATCCCCCATCCCCATCAACTAGTGGTGAGCATAAGTTTTTAAGAATCAGATCAGACTAATAGAAACTGGACCGGACCAATACTTTAGTTTGGTCCTGGATCTGAAATTTTATAAAACCAAACTTTTAGATCGGTCCCATGTTTCAAACAAAAAAGGATTAATTGCGGGTCGGTGCCTTTTGAAAAAAGTATAACTTCTCCACTCCACTCCATTTTCTTTTTATTCAACCGGTAAAGTAATTTTTCATAAATTTGTTCCAAAAATATCATCTTCTCTGTCATTCTCTCTCCCACCCTCTAACGAATTCAAATTTCTATACCTTCTCTCTCTTTCTTCTGCATCTCTCTCTCTCTCTCTCTTGCACTTTCTCTCTCCTCGGTATTGATCATGTTTGGTATTTGCAAGTGCCCAGGTACAAATGTTTAAGAAATTGGAAGAATGTTTCGGCCATATATATAGATCTCTTTTCTTTTCTTTTTTTCGTTTTTCAAAATCACATAAGAGAATCAAATAGATATAAACATGTATCTTTACCAGTTTATGAAGTAATTAAATGAAAAAAATCGTGAATATATAATCAATAAGCAAATACCCCTTGTAGCCTCTTGTCCATTCTCACCTACCACATAAATTACTTTGTCTACAAAAGGTTTCGGACAAAAAGAAATGCCAAGTAAAACACACACACAAAAAGAAAAAGGCATTACAGATGAAGACGAAGCGATGGAACATCCCAAAAATGAAGGAAATTTGACATTCGATGCATGTATAAGATATTACGATGCCCAATTTATGCATCGTACCTCTTGCGATGCCCATATTTTTACATCGTACCTCATGTGATGCCCATATTTTCTGCGTCGTACCTCTTGCGATGCCCGATGCTTGCATCATATGCTCCCCAATAGACCAACCTTGCAAGAATCACAATTATATCACAATTGGGTAGAGTCGTTCCAGATTGAGCAATCCATAACAACCATTGGGTTTCACCAGGTTTACCCACACATTGTTGGGTTCACATATTGGTAGTCATAGACAATTGGAGGTTTGCAACATCCTAAATGTGAACCATGAAAAGAGATTACAGATGAAGACGAAGCGGTGGAACATCCCAAAAATGAAGGAAATTTGACATTCGATGCACGCATAAGATATTGTGATACCCAATTTTTTGCATCGTACCTATTGCGATGCCCGTATTTCTGCATCGTACTTCTTGCGATGCCCGACGCCAATCTTTGTCTACTTCTTTCTACGTGAAACGAACGGACTTCGACACCCACATTGGAAGCTAGCATGATCTCATGGAGACCACACCAATTCTTAGTTGCTTTATGTTGCTTCATTAACAAGAAAGAAAAAAACTGTTGAAGAAACAAATATCATTAAAAAGATCGATGAGCATATCGAAGTCCAAGAAGCCATCTTACTAGGTCCACAAGCAGTCATGCTTTCCATTGAAAAAGATAAGCAACATATTGAGGAAAAAATTAAGAAGAATGAGACATTGGCAAGCAAAGGTCATTTACACATCAAATCTTTGGAACCTTTTGGAATGGGAACAACATCCATTTCTAGCTCTATACAACACTGGTGGATAATGTGGTCGTACATTGTTATTGCAGTGGTTTACCTTTTGAAGATTGAAGTTAGCATATGGATATGATGCCAGTGATAAGAAAACATTTCTTAATATGGGGTGGGGGTTCCGATCTTATTATATTAAACAAACTTCATCATGACACAGGAAAGCTTCATTAACTTTAATCAACAATGGGGAAAGATTCAGGGGGAGAGAGAAATGAAAGAATTCGGAAGTGGGCAAAAAATTGGTTACTTTCAATTAGAACTTGAAGCTTGTGGCAAAGAGGAGAGAGAAAGACACAAAGTGAGAAAAAAACATTTAATGAGGAGAGAGAAAGAAAGGGATTGTCTCTCTCTCTCTCTCTCTCCTTATTTTGGGATTAATTTTGTACACCACGATGCATGGTTTTGCATTGCGATACCCAATTTATACATTGTGATGCCCAATTTGTGTATTGCGATGCCCAATATTTGACAGAGGTGTTTTTTCTTCATTAAGGCTATATTCGTTATTTTATCCTCAAAAGTATACTTTATCGGTTGAAAACAAATATGAAAGATTTTTTCGGTTATAATTTCATCTCATGGGACCGACCCGGTTGTGTCCCAACCAAAAAACATAAAACCGAACCAAACCAGCTCAATATATTAGTTATTAATTATATATAATTATATATAGTTATATATAAATATTTATATATAGTTGTATATAATTATATATTAATTTATAACCCTAACCCAAACTCCCCCAATATATAAATTTTGTTTGTTTTGCCGTCCAAAAGAGAGTGAGTTTTCAATTCAAACAAAACTTTCAAAACCCTAGCTCGTTGGCTCATTCAAGTTCTTCGAGCCTTCAACAATTTTGTTATACTTTTTAGTTTTTACTCACTTTTGTAATTTTATTTCAACCGGATTGTTATGTTATAAACATATTACTCCGTCATTTTTAATTGTTGAAAATATTATTATTGAGTGATTTTAATCTTGTTATGACGTTTAAGATTTTATTATGTGTTTGTATTTAATAGTTAAAAACCGTAGTATTAGTCTGGTCCTGGTTCTCGTACATCTTGGGTTGGTTCAAAACCGGACCAAAGTATTGGTTCTCATACATATTAGGTTGGTTCTGGTTCTGAATTTTTTTAGAACCGAACTATTGGTCTGGTTTCGATTTTCTCTTTTTTAGCAAAAAAAAAAATGGACTGAACCGGACCAAGCTCACCCCTACCATCAGCTGGTACATTTGAAAATTACTCAAAGGGATTTAATCCCTAATTTCATGGGGTAAATTCAGGCCGGTCAACTTTAATAAGTTTTCAATTGCTATAGTACCTTATGGTTTGTTTTAACCAGAAAAATCGCTTTCAGAGGTGAAAATACTACGATACCTTTAATGAACATGAGACGCACTACAGACCACTCACTCAAGTATATTGCGTTGCATCAATTTTTGCACGCGATGCATCAATTTTAATTTCCTAATCCAATTTTGCATCGCACTATAAAATCATAATGAGCCATACGTTCATGTCACCTGCCTTGTTTTTCCTTCTCCTCCTTCGTAAGCTTTCTTTTTCCTCCTCCGCCTTTGTCTCTAGTAAAAATCGTTTACTTAATGAATCAGAAAAATCGTTTACTTTTAGGGGCCCACAAAGGGGCGCTGTCCCCTCGAACCCCGCGACTTGACAGGGTAAGTCGATCCCCGTTTTGTTGCACACCAATCATGATTTTCGAACTCCAAAGTGTTGATCAGAGTTGTGGAAGAAAACGATCTAAGCATTTTAAGAACAATGTTTCGACAATAGACTTTAGCGGTTGAAAAAAAGAAAGGGGAACTGTAGCGAAAAAATATTTAGGAAAATGTACCAACTAGTAATTTTCCCTAATTTCATTTCTTCCCTTTTTGTGAGTGTGGGTTCCCGGGATGGGTGCTCCCGCGCCCCGCACGCCCTTGGATAGGGGTGCGCGTCCGTGCGGATGCGGTGACATCCGCTGCTCCCGTTCCAGCCTCCCTTGTCTAGGGGAGGACGAAATCAAAAGTACGGGAGGAGTGCTGTCGGAATAGCGGGTTGGAATGCGCCTCGGTTGCCTTTAGTGGATTTTTGATCCAATATGGGAGCTTTGGATTTTCTATGTCAAGTTATCCCTTTTTTAGGGGATACCAGGATATAGGAAAACATCACCTTTCCATTCCCATCCTCCCTTGTTTAGGGGAGAACATGAAAGTGCAAAGAAAGATGTTGCAGCGCCCCCACTATGGATTTTATGAAAATAGCCTTATGGCCTATTTCGGATCACTATGAGTGCTTTGGGTTTTCTACGTCAAGTTATCCCTTGTTTAGGGGATACCAGGACATAGGAATACATCACCTTTCCATTCACATTCTCCATTTTTTAGGGGAGAACGTGAAAGTGCAAAGAAAGATGTTGCGAGGCCCCACTGGATCCAAAATGTTTTTAGAGTCGCCATCTTTATTTTAAGGCAAAAATAAAACAAAACCAGAAAAAGAAAACCAGAGATGAAGAAAACAGGTTCGGAGGCTAAGTTACGAGTTGGGAAGGTGCTAGGCACCCAACTCGCTCTTTCGGTCTCAAAACGGTTTTTGGCTAAAGTATGCTTTTTGTTATATTTATTAAACAGATAAATAAAGCATTAACTACCTACAAATACATCCATTACATCTATATTATTTACATACTTGCAACAATCTCTTTTACAAACAATTACAAATATACTTGGAAATATTTTGCCATTATAACGGCTACATTTAGTATTATTTCCTAACAAAATCCGGCAAAGATAATCGCTATATATTTACATTGGGCCGGATTGGAAATAATACTATTACAAATAAAGACTTTAATGAATAAGTAAAGCAAATAATTACAAATACAACTGAAAATATTTGACCATAATAACGGCTACATTTAGTACTATTTCCTAATTAAATACGGGCAGCATAACTGCTTATATGGCTACATTGGGCCAGGCAGGAAATAATATTTTTACAAACAAATGTAAGACTTTAAATGTAAAAACTTACAGACAGCCTAGGGTGTGCTCGCTCTGTCCCTCGGAGAGAGAGAGTCTTTTTGTTGTTGTTGAAGTGTGTTGTGTGTTGTGTGAATTTGGGCGTGGATCGCTCGAAAGTTACTTTTCGCCTCGATCCTCTCTGTTTGTTTTTAAATCGAAGAATTTGGGCTTGCTCTTTCCAATTTTTGGGCCTAGCAGCTTTTCTATTTTTGACCGGTTGGTTTTGTGTTTGGCGGAGGTTTGGCAGAGTTTCGAGGCTTTTGAGGTGATCTCTCACTATCTCACACTCTTCTCCAATTCTCGAGAACGCGAGAAGCTTTGGAATTACGTGTGAAATGAGGAGCCGAGCACTGCTATTTATAGGAAAAAATCGGGACATCGCGGGCATTTCTTTTCCCTCTCTGCGCATCAACTGGTTGCACCTTGCGTTGAATTTGTTGTGAATTGCGGCAACTGTTTGAGGACTGTGTGCTGAAGGAAATCTTTTTGGGTGCCATGCTATAGGAATTTGGGCGCCATGCCCAAATTTGTAGGGAGCCACGCCCATTTTCCAGATTTTGCATTGAATGAGTGTACACCGCGTTGGAAAAGTTGCATTTTACGGCAAAAATGTGATGAACAGTGCACTGAGGAGTGGAATTGGGCGCCACCCCCTATGGATTTGGGTGCCATGCCCAATTCCTTTAGTAGATGTGCCCAATTTCCAAAGTATGCCCTTTTTGAACATCCAGGTCCCTGCAATTTGTCCTTTTGCGCATCCTTCTTTGTCCTTTTGCACTTTTGATCCTGTAACTTGACATTTGTTAATGTTTTAACAGGTCTTGATATTTTATGTCATGCCACATACCAGGGGTATGAAATTGGGGTGTCTACAGTGAGCTTTGGCCAAGTCTTGTTCCTCTCCCGATGTGTTGATGGCTCTGCTTGAGCTGTAGACTCCGATAAGAAGTCTTCTTCCTTATCAACCTCGATAGCAAGCTATATAAGCCCCCCATCACACTCGTCTTCGGTAATCAACTCTCTATAACTCCCTTTCTCTTCTACTACCTATGTCCCATGAAAAAGTTCACCCCACTAGTTTATAATGTTTCACATTAAGAGTCAACTTTAAAAAATTATGCTTACAATTTTATAACAATTCATCTTTACATATTACTTATATTGTAAGCACATTGCTAGTGTTTTAAGTATTTTTGTAATTATGAACAACTCCAATGACATTAATATATCCACTTAACAATCAGACTTTCAAACAATGACTCTTTGGGTGAAACGGATGGAGTATTTCTATTACTTGAAAAGCTGTAAGCTATTTGTGAAAGGGGAAAACCCATTTTCAAATAGGGGGGGGGGTTGTCGTTTTCTGATTCAACAGTGTGGTTGTGATACTGTGATATGGGGGTACTTTCGATGGGAATTTTGGGGTCGGGCTTGTTGGAAGGCTACGTTTGTAATATCTTGGAACATTGGTGCTTTTGGCTCTTTGTTGTTGGATTCTCTGGTGGACTTAACTATATTTATATAGTTGATATATTGGGGGTCTGAGCCTAGGCTATAAACAACCTATGACGCTTCGAGCTAAGACATATTGTCATCTTGTTGTGAATGAGATGACTCGATTATCATGGCAAACAAGCTAGTTTGTATGACTTGGTTGGACGTCAAAGGGGGGTGTTGCCCCCCGCGGTACATACTATTGGGCATTTGGCATAATTCGGGTGCATTGAGGATGGCTAATGCGACCACATTGTAAAATGGTCACATTTATGGGCAATGCAAGCACATCGATAATAGAGAAATCAGGAGCAACGTTCTGTCTTGAGAGCAGATGCATTTAGGAGTTGAATGCGACTGTACCCGATGGCGATGCGGTCGCATCGTGTGGAGTGATGCAGCCGCATTGGTGTGGCATATTTGTTTTTTCAGGTTTCCTTGTTTAGGCTTTTAGGGTTTGGTATTGTATCCTATATATAATTATAACCCTAGAACGTGCTTAAGGTTGACATAATGAAATTTTGATAGTCCGTTGCCCCAAATCTCTCTCTCTTTCTCTCTATTATCTTTGATTGATCTTGGATTACTCTGTTAATTGTTTGTAAAGTCTTCCGTTGTGCACAACATCGCTCAATGTGCAATTGAATTGCAAAATTTTGTTATCTCCTTTATTTTTCTTGTGCTAACTTTTATTTTGCAAGCTGGTTCTTTTTTGGAGACTGAATTGTTTGAACATAACTCTTGTTTGTTTGGTAAGTGGTCAAGAAACACAACAGAAACCATAACCAAGTTGTGTTGTGGACGAGTAGGAAGTATCTTTAAGGCATGCTAACGCCTCCAATTCAGTAGTAAATCCACTCAATTCCTTCAATTTTTTTTATTTGGGATTTGCAACGACATCTTCGTTGGTTACTCTCCCCATTAGAATACTTCTTAATGGGATCGAAGATAGGCTGCTCGTGGTCGTAATACTATGAGAGTTACGGTAGTGGTGGTGAGATTATGTCGATCAATTGATGCGCTACATCGGTAGTGATAACTGATAAGGGTATTCAGAGGTCCTCTAGGTCGCTTGCGGTTGGCGATTTCCTGTAGCACTTGTTAAGGGATAAGGAAGATCATATTCAACTCTCCAATCACTTTGGACTCCTCTTCCTTTTTAGAACATCACCAATAGACGCAAGTATATAAAAGATTGAATGTCATCTAAGACGTGCATTTTCTTTGGAAAAAAACTCTTTAATGTAGCTGCGAATAACAGTCATGATTCTGTGAATATGACGTATCAACCATTTTTTTCATAAGCGCCTTTGAATGACAACATGTGAATATGACGTATCAACCAATTTTTTTCATAAGCGCCTTTGAATCACAACAAATAACCCACCAGAATCTAAAATAATTAAGACAAATATTGTGATTGACATGTGTTAGATCCAAGGGCAACTTGGGTAAAAAAGATTTACGCCATCGGTTGATGATTTTTTTTCTTTTTCGCATTCCAGTTGATGATGTGAACATATCCTAGTAACTCTTCCTACTGGTTTTTGCCTTTTCTTTAATTTTTTAATTTTTGTCAGTTATATTTTAATGGTGGAACACACGTCATATAAGATCAAATCTCTAATTGCATTGAATATGTCTATTTTAATTGAACGAGAATTAAGAGATAAATTTTTTTCCTTGAGAGCGTTAATTACCCACTTTTATATATGATCAAATTTACGGTCGTGGGTTGAATTTTCTTATTTGTTTTTCTATTGTACCCAACTTCTACTTATAATAAAAAGGTTTAAATATCAATTTGACCACCCTACTTTCGGCCAAAATTCATTAAGCTCACTATACTATTATTTTTTTCTCAATTTAGTGACTATACTTGGACTTTATGATCAATAAACTCACTCAACCTATTTCCGTCCGTTATCTTGGATGAAAATCATCACAAATACTGAAATACCCCTCATTTAATACTCCATTAAAGGATATTGAATAATAGACACTCAAAAGACGGTAATACCCTCAAAACTCTCTTCACTAACTGAAGTAAAAATCCAATTACATTTCATCTTCCTCTCCTCTCTCTTTCTCCTTTTTCTAACCCTAATTTCGAGAAATTAGGTGGGCGTGGGTATGTATTATGGATGTGGCTCATATGGGTTTGAGATCTAAGAACCTTTGATTCCCTGAACCTCATCAACCAAGTTAGCTAAGTTGAGCATGTGGGAAAAAGACTTGGCAACTACAATCGAGTCTCTTGCATCCAAATTTGTCATCACTCCACCAAGCTCCTCCATTTTTTTGGGTCAAGCTTCCCATCGCACTCGCCAAAAGCTCGTGAGTCTTTGGACTGTTTGACGAATGTCTTCGTCGTGGAGGTCTTGAAGAATATCAAGAAAACAATCCAACAAGAGAGCATCATACTCCACTAACTTATCATCTTCTGACACCTTCCCAGACACCAACTGCCTCAATTGCGTATCAATTGAAGCCATCTTCTCCAAACTCATGCTCTTCATCTTCTTCTTCTTCTGCAACTCAATTCAATTTCCCTGCTCCAAAGTTACTACCCTGCCAAGAATTGGTCAAACCTGAAGTTAATTGATCCAGATTGAAAGTTAGAACTAGACCAAGAAAGTAATAAAAAAGTTACTTGAATCAGAAACAAAGAAATAGAAAGAGAATCGACACTGTCCCATAACAGGGTTACAGAGATTTGCAGAGAGAAGAAAGATAGGTAAAGCATTGTCTTTTTTACCTCAATAGAATTTCTAATGCTTACTAACACCTATCTAAAGTCCTAGTATATAAAGCACAGTCGCTTGATTCTTCCGAAGAACTGGAAGTGAAGTGCCGGCGCAGAGGGACAATTGACTTTTTTGATTCACAAAAAAAAAGTACCCGGGTTCTCTCGACCAAACCTGGAACGGTGGTGCCTGGATTCAGAATCCCGAGGCTCCCGTCGACACATTGTGGGGTTTTGGGGGAGACGCCAATTTGCAGACGACCATATTTCTTTCTTTGTTATTGATATATTTAAGTGGGTATTGCATGAACCCAGTTCATAATCACTCAGTCCATCCCCGTGATTTTGTTGGTCGGAAAAGAAAATTTCATCACAAGTAAGCAAATATAAAGAAAATGGTAGTAACTTTGGAGCAGGGGAGTGATAAAAATAAAAAACAAAAGTTGGGGAAGAAATTTCTAACTCATCACGTGCACATCATGTTCCTTCTATAAGGACATTTACGTCTTTTTAATGATTTCCGTCCACTAAATAGACGGAAAATACATATGGTGACCTTATTGATTATAATTGTTAACTACAATGACTATTTTGACGAAAAATGTAGTAGAGCGAGCTTAATGAATTTTGGCCAAAAGTAGGGTGACCAAATTGATATTTAAACATAAAAACAAACATTACCCTCTACCAAATGGTCCAAATGTATGATACATCTATTCTATTGGTAATAATAGTATTTTAAAAACCAACATTAATTTATAATCAATGTGTGATACATCTTTTCTATTGATAATAATCGTAGAATACTTTGTAACCAATGTGAAATACATGCATCTATTCTATTCGTAACAAAAAGTCTTTAATCTAAAGACTTTTTAAACTAATATTTATTTTAAAACAATGTGAGATACATATCTTTTATTGGTAATAAGAGTAAAAGTATTTACTATAGAGTAATGTTAGAGTCACTCAATGAACACTCAAATTTGTGCACCAAATGATGTGGTTTCCAATGTATCATCTTATTTGGCATTTTATGGTCTCCACTATAAGTTAAAAAGTTATGTTAACAATATGACACATAAGATGCCACATCATTTGGTACCCAAAATTGAGTGCTATTAGAGTGGCCCTAGCATTACCCTTTACTATAAGACTTTTAAAACTAAAATCTTTTTATAAAATGTAATATACACCTTTTTCATATTCTAACAATGTGAGATACTTCTTTTCTATTTCTATTGGTAATAAAAGTTTAAGACTTTTATCTAAAGACTTTTAAAACAAACATCTCTTTCTAACCATGTGGTATACATCTTTTCTATTGGTAATAATAGTATTTTTTAAAATCAACATTAATTTCTAACAAATGTGAGATACATTCTTCTATAGTAATAATAATAGTCTTTTATATAAAAACTTTTGAAATCAACATATCTTTCTAAACAATGTGGGATACATCTCTTCTATTGGTTATAACATAAAAATAATAATAGTAGTAGTATTTTATCTAAATAGTTTTGAATTAACATCTCTTTGTAAACAATGTGTGATACATCTCTTGTATTGATAATAACATAAAAATTCATTTATCTATTAATTTTATAACCAATATATGTTTCTAAATAATGTGGATCTATTTGTAACCAATGTGATGTACATTATCTAAAAATATTTTAAACCAATATCACTTTCCTAACTAATGTGAAATACATATTTTTTCTATTGGTATTAAGTCTTTTATAAAAAGACTTTTAATACCTACATCACTCTCTAACCAATGTGTAATACATCTCATCATTTGGTAATAGTAGTATAAGTTTTTTATCTAAAAAAATATCTAAAACCAACATCTCTTTCTATATGATGGGATATATATCTTCTCTTCTCTTTTATTAATGATAAAAGTAGAAGTCTTTTTATTTAAATACTTTTAAAATCAATATTACTTTTTAACTAATGTAAGATTTATCTCTTTTATTGGTAATAATAGTAATTTAAAATCAACATCAATATATAACAAATGTGTGATATATATCTTCTATTGCTAATAATTGTAAGTCTTTTATATAATCTAAAATAATTAAAAATCAACATCATTTTTTAACCAATGTGAGATATACATCTTCTATTGATAATAATGGTAGAAGTCTTTTATCAAAAAACTTTGAAAACCAACATCACTTTCTAACCAATGTATGATACATCTTTTCAATTAGTAATTAATAATAATATTTTTAATACAAACATCAATTTCAAACCAATGTATGATATATCTCTTCTAGTAATAATAGTAGAATATTTTGTAACCATGTGAGATACATCTCTTGTAAAAGTAAAAGTCTTTAGTCTAAAGACTTTAAAATCTAACATTTTCTTTTTAAACAATGTGTTATACATCTCTTTTATTGGTAATAATATAAAATAATTTAAACTCAACATCATATTCTAACCAATGTGAGATATACATATTCTATTGGTAATAATGGTGAAAGTCTTTTATCAAATGACTTTGAAAATCAACATCACTTTCCAACCAATGTATTATGAATTTCTTCTATTGGTATTTAATAATAGTATTTTTAAAACCAACATCAATTTCTAACCAATGTGGGATACATCTCTTCTTGTAAGACCCCGAACCTTCACGTGTTTGAGTTACTTGCTTTGCGGATGGAATGATCATTTCACCTCGTGTCTGACCTGATATGAGAACCTTGAGATGAGTAGGTAGACCATTTAGAGGTCTATACTTTAGTTTTTTATGTTCCTCAAGACTTTAACTTGCTTAAGTTACAAATCGTAACTCGACGATAGTCGGAAGCCGACTCGATTGAGTGTTCTCTCGCGAAGTTCTCTCTTGTGACCTCAATCATAGCCTATATCATTACTTGATTATATTGAATATACTTTGAGTATTATAATCCCTAGGGAATATATTCCTTAAGTCTAATCTTGCTTTGATGCTTAAAGCATCACATTCGTCTATATCGCGTTGCGTGAAACCGAACCTTGCGTGTATCGTGTCTTTCGAGTTTCTATACTTGTGTATCATTGTTGGACCTTATAGGAGTACTCTAGTCCATATCATAACCCCTCTCGTATGTTTTATAACATCGATCTTGATCATAGTACGATTGGTTGAGAGTTTAGACGCATTGTTACTTCTTTTGACCTTTTGAATCTTAGGGTCTCTCGGTTTGCTTTCCTTTGCCTTGTTTCATGTCTATGGGACTCGTGAGATGTTAGTTGAGTCTTAGACCTGGTATACTAGTCCTTAACATGCTTAAGAGTGCTTACCTATGCTTGTAGTATCTTTGTTTAGTTCGTGTTTGAACGGTTGTTAATCATTAGTTGTTTATGTTGTTCCCGACGTTCGTTTCCCTTCATCTTGTCGTGTCTCGGGAGAGGTTTGATTGTATTTTGAGTGTTGATTTGTTCCCCTTTCATTGCTTAGGTTGTTTGGGGGTCATTCTAGGCCAAATTTGAGGGCTTTTTAATCTGGAGACCTTGTAGACGCAAGGTGGTTTGGGCTTGCCCTTGCATGGAGGGCATAAACTTGGGAGGTGCATTCTGGTGACCTTGCGGAGGAAAGGTATTTGGACCTTGTGGTCGCAAGCCTCCTTTTGACAGCAACGAGCAGTTTTTGCTATTTTGTGATTTTGAGCGTGAAAAACCTATCCTACCCCCATTTTAAACCCTCCCCTTTGCCTTGTTCACAACTAGGAAGGGTAGGATTGTCCTCCCTAAGCCCTTTATGACCTTAATACTTCCTCCTCCTTCCTCATTTCATCTTCAACCGTGAGTTTTAGAGAGAGAGAGAGGGAGAAGGAGCTTCCATGGGAGATTTGCCGATTCCGGAGTTCCTGCCATCGGATTGTCGAGCCGCGACCGCCATCACGAAGCCCTCGCCGAGTAGAGTCTTCCCCTTGGTTTGTTTTTCTCTTCCTAGAAATTTGTGGCTCGATTAAGGTACGTTACCTAAGCCCTAGTTTCTCTCTCTACATGAATTTTGATGTTAGGTTGTTATAGACTTGTTCCTCATGATTTATCGTTGTTATACATGTCAAAATGATATGTTTTGATGGATATCAATATATGTTGGTTAGGGTTTGAACCCAAATGAGTTTATTGAGTATATTGGAATTGTTATGGTTTAAGATTTATTTTTGTTGGGTTTAGAAACCCAGATAAATTGTGAATCCCGAATTTATGCCTTAACCTAGAAATTGAGACTTTGTAATTTGATCCAAATGGAGTCAATCAATTATAAAATTTGTTATTTGAGCCTTAGGATAAATTCCTATATCTTCTTGTGTTCGTTAAATCTTAATTACGAAATTTTGAGAATTGTTCGGGTAAGACCGAATTGGTAATAAAATTGATTCTTGGCTTAGGACTCTAATTGAGACTCTTGAATGATGTTAAGTGTGAGATTATCGCTAGTCCTTGGATGGTATATGTGTGAGTCGCGAATTCGTAACTCGAATGAAAGACATTTTGAATTGGTTCAATTATGAACTAGAACCAATAATACTAGTTGGACTTTTAATGAAGTCCCAAGACTCATAGGAATGTAATCTATGACTTTACTTGGGAACCTCGTTAACATCCTTGGAAAATCCGGGATTTCATCGTGACAATTCTTCCATAGAAAGGATATTTGAATTGTGTATACCTTAGTACCCTCTATGATGAGAATCTCGAGTTGTCGCAAAGATGACTAAATGGTTATCCAAGACATGTGTGTTGTGATGGACTTGTGAAGTACCATCACATGGTTATTTGATGAATCTTGAGTTGTCTTAAGTCTTCTATCCTTCTTCAAGTGTGCATGCTTGATCTTTAGCTCTTAGAGAACCTCAAGGGGATTTCATAATGTTATCTATCTTATGATTATATGGAACTGAACTTGATAAGGTTTGTTTGTGAATGATGCATGAACCTCTATGTCTACTTGATATTATGACTTATAAGCATATTGTGTGTCTTATATTCATAATTATCCTCCTATTGAGTTATCAAAGTGCTTTGATTTATGATTCTATTAACAAATGGAATTACGAACTTGAAATTGAACTAAGCTTGGTTTTATAATAATCAACTTAGGTTTCCCTTTTATACTTGACTTAGTGATTTTGAACTAAGGTTCCTAAATGGAACGAGAACCTAGTTATGCCTCAAACAAGAACATAGAAGGGAGTCTTGGAACACAAATAGTGTTCAAACCCTATTTGATTGGAATTATAGAAATGACTCGACGGAGTCGATGTTAGTGAGCCATTTAACAATACCGGCTCAACGATTAACCCCTACGACGCTTGAAATCCGTTTAACTAGAATACTAGTTTCGAGATTCTTGATTTAATTCATGATCATGCTTGATTATTAGTTGTAAAGTATAACATGCCTACCTGACTTGAATGAGATCGTTATTATCGTACTCGTCCTCACTTGATTTCTTAAATGAGTAAACATTTACTTGACTTGGATGGTCGAACTTGACCCTTTACATGTTCATGATTGATAAGTAAACATTACCTGTTTCCCCAATAAGTCCAGCTGGCATACTTGTCTTGTCATGTCTTGTCTTCCCTGGTTGACAATTCATTTACTGTTACGAATCATGAGATTCGTGATAGTGATGGATTGTCGAACCAGATACGTGCAAACCCCTCCATTCTTGATCACTTTGGAGAAGAGTACCTTGTGTAACCATTAGTGCGCTTTGAATAATACTACCTTGGTCGATGTATCAATCACGTATATCCGACAGCACGTTCCTGTTAACATTTCATATTGCAGGAGCTACGTTGCGGCACCAGATTTATATCATATTGTTGATTCTTATGTTAAATTTATATCCCATTACTTTAGTTTTATACTTGATGGCTAATCATTTAGCGTATGTATAGAACTTTGCCTTGTATAGTTTTTGTAGGACCTTTTCACATCGGAAGACCACTTCTCGCTTCATTAAGATCGGTAGACCTCGTGTCGGTGATTTCTCGTATCAGCTAGCTGGATTAATTCAAACTTATTCTCATTTGATATTTGAATTAATCCAAGTCTTTTTCGACATGTTCTACTTTTCTAGTACTTATCGACACCAAATCGCCCAAAGATCTCGAAATGATGCTAGTTATCCATGAATATGCATTTAATGAGCTAAATGCTTATATGGATACTGCAATCAATCGAACACTTAAAGAATTGCTTGAACTCCAAGTCTTTCATATTTCGTAGATCCTCAAATCTAGAAGTGTAACATTTATTGTTTTATTCTTCTTGTTGTTTACTTCCATTAACTATATATAATTAAATATCTTGTATTTACAGATATTTAATTCCCTAGACAAACACAAGTCAATATTTTGTACACGATCCATTAGGGATATTCTTTGTAATTGATCTAAGTGGAAAACATAGTGCACACTTTAAATCCAAGATTGGTGGTGGATAGCACTCATTATAGTGTGAACCATCCCAAAATACTTGTGTTATTTCCTTCATTATTGTATTGTTTACTTCATCCATTTAAATAAAACTTAAATAATGCTAGGTAGTCCTTATACTGAACAATTTTCTTGAAGGTCTTCACTACTTGATTCTTTTCATAGATTGCAAGTAACTTTCAAGGAACTTACTTTAAAAGTTTTAAAGTGTTAATAAGCTATTCAACCCCCCCCCCTTCTAGCTTATTATTGTGCTCATTGGGACCCACACATATCCTCTTATATGTGGATTTCTTCTAGTACTTATGTGAAATCAAAGTGCTACCATGAATATGTGAGCTAAATGCTTATATGTACTTGTTCTTGATCGATATTCGTGATAAATTTGTAAACTACTTGATATGTATATATGTAGATATACATACTTCTACTTGATTATCTCATGATTGCCTTCATATGTATAAATGTAAATATGCATACCTTTACATGATAAAATCCATGAATGAATTATTAGGTATATAAACGAGTTTATACACCTACACCTGATGATCCTATGAAAGACTTGATATGTGTATATATATAAATATACATACTCCTATTTAATTATCCTATGGGAGACTTGGGATGTTTTATGTTAAGATATACGTCCATAATTATATGATGGTTCGTGTGACTTGCCTCCTGACTTGCTTGATTGTTTGTGAACAGGGGATCCATCCTGGTTCATCTTGGTAGCCTGGTAAAGGAATGGTTTCCTTATAGTACAACTCGACTTACTGGTCTTAGTCATTGTAACATGATATTATTTCCACTTTTGGCAATATTTCATTTATGTCATATTGTTTAGTAGTAGCGTACTGGGCCATTTGATTCATTTCGTACTTTGTTTTCCAGTTGCAGTTTCAGTAGCTGCGTTGAGGCCGAGTAGATCGTGGCTATAGCTGAGCGCATCGGATCGATAGTTCGAGATTAGATCGCGTGTCCGTGATTGTAGCATCCGACATCCCCGAGAAGTAGCTTGTGGATTCCTATCTCATCTAGCACCATTGATTTGTATATTGTACTTTCCTATTCTTGTGAGCTTGTTGTATTGTAAAGTTATTTAGACTTTACAGTTGGGTAGAACACTTGGGTTTTGATTTGGTTATTTTTTGGGCTGACGTGTTGTGTCGTGCTGTTGTTCTTAGTCTTATTTTTTATATTCAGTTGTCTCCCGGGCACGCAGTAGCTTTGGGGCTTTTCTTTATTCTAGTTATATTCATTGTTGGTTAACCCCGATATGCTTTAGCCATGGGTAATTGTTATATCATGTTGGTTTCTTGTTGAAACGCCATCCTAGAATGCCGATGGTTTGTCTAGCGTCTGCAATGTTGCGGCACGCGAGTTTTGTTTTTCCCCTTCGTGAGATTTATGTCTCTCTTGGTCTATTTGGCCTTGGTTTCGAGCTTCACAGCTCGGGACTTCTTTTCCTTATCGCTTCTTGTAGACACCCCAATTTCGTACCCCTGGTATGTAACTCTGGCATGTAATATCAAGACCTATGAAAACTTAACAAATGTCAAGTTACAAGAGTTAAAAAATGCAAAAGACAAAGCAGGATGCGCAAAACAGTAAAATGCAAGGGATAAAAGTGGAAATTCAAGGATGGAATAGTGTCATGGGTGCGGCCAAAAGAGGCTCTTGGTGCGGCGCCCACAGGCCATATTGGCAGCGCCCAAGTAGCTACAGTACACCCCGGACTTAACGCATTGTACAACCTTTGAATCGCGGTGTACAACGAATTGAAGCCCACTGAGAGAAAAAGAAATTCCCGATGAATCCCTTCTTCAGCCTATAAATAGAAGGCTTGGGGCTCACTTTCAGACACACCGTGAAGATATCACAAACTCTCCGCGTCTTTGTTACGCTGAGAGAATAGAGCGAGAGTGATAGTGAGCGTAGCCCCCTAAAAAGCCTCGAAACCCTGCCAAAACTAAAACCAACCGGTCAAAGTGATCCCTAGCCCTTTAGTTAGGTATCCACCCTATTTCCCCGGTCCAAAAACCTCGGAAGGAGCCGTTGCTCTGCCCGAGTAAAAAGGCCAAAACCACAAAAACTAAGTCGTTACTCTGCCTAAACCACAACAGCAGCAGCATAAAAAATGTCCCTCTCTCGAGAAGGACCGAGCGAGCGCTCCCCGCTCTAAAAGGTAAAACCTTTAAGGGCATTTATTTTATAAATTTTTTTTTCAAATCCGGCCCAATGTAAAAATATAAGTTGTTGTGCTGTCCGGATTTAGTTAGGAAATACTATGTAAAAGAGCCGTTATTATGGCCAAATATTTTTAAATGTATTTGTAATTATTGTAAGGAGACGGCTGCAAGTTCGTAAATAATGTAGCCACAGATGTATTTGTTTTTATTTATTGTCTTTTAATGCATTGTTTATTTGCTAAATAAATATAACAAAAAGCATACTTCAGCCAAAAACCGCTTTTGAGACCGAAAGAGCGAGTTGGGTGCCTAGCACCTTCCCAACTCGTAACTTAGCCTCCGAACCCGTTTTTGTAATCTCTGTTTTTTTTGTTTTACTTTATTTCTTTCTTAAAATAAAGATGACGACTCTATAAAACATTTTTGATCCAGTAGGGCCTCGCAACACTCCTTTCTTGCACTTTTCCATTTTTCCCTAAAAAAGCGAGAATGAGAATAAAATGGTGATATATTCCTATATCCTAGTATCCCTAAACAAGGGATAACTTGATATAGAAAACCCAGAGCACCCATAGTGATCCGAAATAGGCCATAAGACTATTTTCATAAAATCTATAGTGGGGCCTCGTAACACTCCTTTCTTGCACTTTTCCGTTTTCCCCTAAAAAAAGGAGAATGTGAATGAAATGGTGATGTATTCCTATATCCTGGTATCCCCTAAACAAGGGATAACTTGACATAGAAAACCCAAAGCTCCCATAATGGACCAAAAATTCACTAAAGTTACCGAGGCGTATTCAAACGCACTATTATAGACAGCACTCCTCTCGCACTTTTAATTTCGTCTTCCCCTAAACAAGGGAGGATGGAATGAGAGCAGTGGTGTCTCGTATCCGCACGTACACGCACCCCTATCAAAGGGCGCGCGGGGCGCGGGCGCAATATCCGGGAACCCACAGTGGCGACTCTGCTAGGGAGATCGTTTTTATTTTAAATAAAAATGGAGCGCTAGACTCATAAAAAAAAACTTTTTTGTTTTTCTTTGTTTCTGGCTAAAGTATGCTTGTTATATTAATTTATGCATTTGAATATTGCGTTCCTATACATTCGTGTCTATATTTGTGGATATGATCCTCCATTTTGCAGCAGTCTCATTCCAGTAACTATTACAGGTATGTTTAAAAATATTTTTAAAATATATATATATATATCAAAAAAAAATTAATCAAAAAATATGTGTGCAATAAAATTCCGGGCAGCACAACAAAAAGGCCGGGGCTTTATTTTTAATATTGCTTCATTTTCAGCTCTATATTTTTATTCCTTTCTGTTTATTTTTATTTTGCAAAATATGTATATATATCTGCATTCATTCTGTCATTTTATTTTGGGGATTATGACCGATTTGTAATTAATAGAAATAAATAGATTTCCCGTTTTTCTTTCTATTTCTTAACATGATCGGCTTGCTTGCTTGCGCTCAAACTAAAAAAGCCGAGAAAATCCACAAATAACAGCAAGACAGGCCATATATGTTTTATTTTCTGTTTTATATCTGAAAAATAATAAAGAGATTTTATTGCTTTTTAGATGCCGCACACACGTGCATGCATGTAAATATATTCCGAACTGCTACCCTACACCATGACCATCCTACCCCCTGCATAAGCCATCGTTAGAGTGCATATAGATTTTCAAGACACTTCAAAGACCGACCGGTTCTTGCATTTTTGAATCGTGAGTCAGCCCCTGTAAAAAATATGATGAAAAAAAATAATGCAAAAAATAATAATAATAAATGATGATAATGCGTAAATAAAAAAATGTTATAAAAAAATATAAATGCGCAAGAAAAATGAATACACAGGGGCTAATTAATTATTCTCTAATGCTCGACCTAGACCATTTTGAATGGTGGATCCTGGAAAGAGTATAAGTCCTTCGCCTGGGATCAGTCCGATCTTAGGGAGTCGAAAGGCAGGTAGAATACGTTGGTCCTATACTCTGGAGAAAGAATCCACTGTTCCAGAAAAGTCCTGAGACCGTCAAAATAAAGTAGGTGCTTATTCCGGTCAATTTGTAGGGAAAATAAATAATAATAAAATATACCCCTAGCCTAGAAAGCCTTCAGCCAGCCTTCTGATACCTCCAAACCTATTTTCCTCAGAAACCTGGCCCGAATTTAGAAAGGCAGAGATAGTACTGGCCAGTTGATACGGTAAACAAGTGCAGAAATCAGATCAAATGGTACCAGAGACAGATCAGATAAAGGCAGAATCAGTTCAAAAGGCACATATTCAAGCAAAATGGCCGCTAAAGATAAACAAGCTATGATGGGGACTAGCAATAATTGGAATAGCTGGGAACCAGAAAAAGAAACTCCTGAGTACGCACCTCCCCTTGGGCTTGAAGCTTGGCTAAAGAAGGAATTGGATGCCCATGCCGAAAGGATAACAAATTATGTGATAAATGATCTTTTAGCAGGTTTCTCAGAAACTATGGCCGCCTTCTCCCAAAAGATCAAAATCCCAAAATATGTTCCTAATACCTCCCGTCTTCCTAAAATAAGTTATCCCGATACCTCAGAAAATATCTTTTTCCAAGCCTCTGCAAAGCCACCAAATGCTAGCCATCAGGCAAGTAATAACCCATAGCCCAAGGAGGTATGATTTCAAATGCTCATAATTCTAATCCATATCCTCCTAAAATCAACTCTGATCTCCTGCACCTAAATGCCTGTTATTATAACCAAAAGAATTATCTCCTTCTTGATCCCCCAAATACCTACTCTCGGCAATCACCCCTGGGAATTCCAAAAGAAATAATTTGTGTACCAGAAAACGAATCTCTCTTGAACCAGAGTCCAGGCGACCCAATCCCAGTGCAATATTACCCAAGATAAAAAACCCCACCTAGTCGCCTGACCAAATCTCAATCTGGTAACTTGTCCAAACCAAGAGGAAGGAGGGAAATAATTCCTAGGCACTATGATAACTTACCTGCTCCGAGGTCTGAAATACTCCAAACACTGCGGACCCATGGGATACTTAAGCCCATTGATAACTACCAACCACCCAATCCGTTACCCGTTACATGGAATCACGCTCATTATTGTGAATACCATCGCTGTAGTGGTCATCTTACCGATAAATGCTACTCACTCAGAAGTGCAATCAAAGATCTCATCGACAACGAGGTAATTATGGTGGCAGGTAAAAAAATCTTCGAAACAAATCAAGCCAGAAAAGTCTAAAGGGGAGGCGAACCCTATTTAGCCAGAATAAAGGTGCTGTAAATATGCCAATCAATAAAGGAGTTTCTAATAAAGGTTTAGGAGACAGCTTCCTGGGTATGATAGACGGAGGTACTAATTATGAAATGCTCCCCGCTGAGTTTGAGCTTATTGTTGATAAGCCTCTGCAGAACTGGTATACTACGACCGGCCCGCTTTTGATGCCCGCAGATCTGGTGGACCGCTTCGGATATACTATCCCCTTCCTTCCCCTAGCTTTACGGATTGGTCATCTACCGATCCGCTCCTTAAAGTTGAGGATCTCAAACCCCAGGTCCTCAATAATGTAATAAACTCAGTACAGTTTGCTATTAATGATAATCTAAATGTCTTTGCTTATTCCTTAGTTGCACCTACATTAAAAAATGCATTAAATAATCATAATAATGAGTCATTTGATGAAATGGACCCAAAAGATAAAAATTATTTGCTTGAGCTTGTAAAGTCAGTCGAGCACCAGGAACAACATCATTTATCAGCAGCAACTGAAGACTTGTCCACTATCAATCTGGGGCTAGACAATGAAACAAAAGAAATCAAAATCGGCAACTACCTTCAAGGCTCTGAAAGGGTAGCACTCATTAATCTCCTTAAAGAGTTCGTAGATATCTTTGCATGGTCCTATGAAGATATGCCGGGGCTAGACCCAGCCATAGTCGAACACCAAATCCCCATATATCCGGATGCTCGGCCAATTAAGCAAAAGCTCCGCCGGATTAAGCCGGAATGGTCACTACAAGTCAAAGAAGAAATCATGAAGCAATTGCATGTCAAGTTCATACGGGTAGTTGAATACCCGATCTGGCTGTCCAATATAGTGACCGTTCCCAAGCCCAACGGGAAGGTCCGGATCTGCGTAGATTTCCGCGACCTCAACAAGGCGTCGCCCAAAGATGACTTCCCACTACCCAATATTGATATTGTGGTAGACACCGTAGCTGCTCACAAAATCAGATCCTTCGTCAACGGCATGCTGGGCTACAATCAAATCAAAATGGCAGCAGAAGACCAGGAGAAGACCTCATTCACTACTCCTTAGGGGACCTACTGCTACAATGTCATACCGTTTGGGCTGAAAAATGCTGGGGCTACTTATCAAAGGGCTGCCACCACCCTCTTCCACGACATGATCCATAAAGAAATGGAGGTCTATGTCGACGACATGATCGTGCACTCCAGTGACGCCAACGGTGCCCATATCAAGGGCCTTCGAAAATTCTTCAAAAGATTAAGAAAACACCAAATGAAGCTTAACCCCACCAAATGCACATTTGAGGTTACCAAAGGCAAGGTACTGGGATTCTTAGTGACCGAGCAGGGCATCGAGATCGAGCCAGCCAAAGTCAAAGCCATCCTAGAAATGTCGCGGCCAAAAACTCCAACCGAAGTCAAAGGCTTCCTAGGCCGATTGCAGTATATCAGCCGCTTCATCAGACAGCTGAACCCCATATGTGAGCCCCTCTTCAAACTCCTAAAGAAAAATACTGACCAAGTCTGGGACGAGAAATGCCAGCTAGCCTTCGAAAAAATAATAGCCTATCTTACCAATCCCCATGTGCTAGCTCCGCCCCATACACATAAACCTCTCCTCATATATTTAACTATCACAGACACGTCAGTAGGGGCCATGCTCGCCCAAGAAAAAGAAAATTCCTATCTTGAAAATGCCATATATTTCATAAGTAGGAAGCTGCAAGGAAGCGAGCTAAATTATTCAGCACTGGAGAAAAGCTACACCGGCCTAGTCTGGGCCACTCAAAGGCTAAAGACTTATTTGCAAGGACGATCCGTCAAGCTCATCTCCAGGATGGATCCTATAAAGTACATCTTCGGCAAGCCATCACTTTCCAGCCGATTGGCTAAGTGGTCATTTCTTCTAAATGAGTTTGACATAACTTATGTCACACTCAAATCTATCAAAGGCAGCGTAATTGCAGACCACTTAGCTGATCTGCCCTTAAAAGCAGAAGATGCAGCTGGGCCTAGTTTCCCAGACGAAGGTGTCCTGGAAATCACTGACCACAACACTAGCTGGCAGATGTTCTTTGACGGAGCCGCAAATAAAAGAGTCTTTGGCATTGGAATCTTGCTAATTGATCCGACAGATTCCCATACTCCGTTGGCCGTACGGTTAGACTTCGAGTGCTCGAACAATACAGCTGAGTATGAAGCCTGTATTGCTGGCCTAGAAGAAGCCCTCCAAAAGGGAGCCAAAGACTTAGAAGTCTACGGGGACTCTGTTCTTATTATAAACCAAGTCGAAGGGAAATGGAGAACCCAAGATCCCCGGCTATAGCTCTATCATGCGAAGTTAACAGCACTTGCCACCCGATTTGATTCTATCTCGTTCCACTACTTGCCGCGAGATAGAAATCAATTTGTCGATGCCTTAGCCACTATGGCATCATCGGTCCAAATTCTCGCAGAAATCAATGTCCAACCATTTATAGTCGGGAAGAAGGTCACTCCGGCATACTGCTTCCAAATCAATGCAGCCCCTGAAACAGATCATGAGCCTTGGTACTCTGACATCCTAAATCTACTTCAAAAAGGGATCTACCCTTCCAGCCTAGACAAAAGAGGGAAAGTCTCCCTGCGGAGATGGGCGTCGCAGTTCGTGTTTAGCGGTGGCAGCCTACATAAAAGGCATTATCAGGGCCTTAACCTTTTATGCGTCGACCAGGCCAAAGCCGAGCAAATCATGGATCAACTTCATGGTGGTACCTACGGGCCCCACATGAATGGCCATATGCTATCCAAGAAAGTTATCCGGCAGGGGTACTATTGGAGTACGCTTGAAACCGATTGTATTTGGTGGGTGCGTCATTGCGACAAGTGCCAGCGTTTCGCAAATCTGCAGCACGTGCCCCCACACGTCTTATATAACTCCACAGCCCCCTGGCCCTTCTCAACTTGGGGAATCGACGTCATAGGCCAAATTCACCCGAAGGGATCCAATGGCCACAAATATGTCCTAGTAGCCGTCGATTATTTCACACAGTGGGTGGAAGCCTCTTCCTACAAAATCCTGAATGCCCGAAAGGTGTCCGATTTCATCCGGACCAATATCATATACCGCTACGGAGTGCCTTTCGAGATGATCTCCGACAACGGCACGCATTTTGAAGGGGACGTGAATCGTCTGCTCGACAAATTCAAGATCCAAAGGCATAAATCCTCCCCCTACCGACCACAAGCAAATGGCGCCGTTGAAGCAGCCAACAAAACACTAGAAAATATCATCAGAAAAATGGCTGACACAGGAAGAGACTGGCCAGAAAAATTGCCACTAGCCCTCTGGGGCTATCGCACCTCAGTCCGCACACCCACTGGGACTACCCCCTATTATTTAGCATATGACATGGAGGCAGTACTGCCAATAGAAGTTGAAATCCCATCATTAAGAGTGATGATGGAATCTGGCATAACAGAAGTTGATTGGGTCAAAGGGCAATTTGAAGAATTAGCCCTAATCGACGAACGACACTTGCTAGCCCTAGAGCATACCCGAGCCTATCAAAGACGGATAGCCCGGGCCTTCAACAAAAAAGTCAAAGGCCGCAACATCCAAGTCGGGGATCTCGTGCTACGAGAAAAACCCCCTAGTTATGTTGATACTAGGGGAAAATGGAAATCTCCATGGATGGGACCATATGTCGTCAAGGAAATCCGGACAGGAGGTGTCGTACTCCTCACAAATCAAGAAGGAGAAGATCTCGTTCAGCCCTTCAACCTCGACAAGCTCAAAAGGTATTATGCTTGAGCTGATCTATCTGACAGGTGCTTCCCTCTCCAGCTCGCTAGGCTGAAAACCCGAAAGGGCGGCCTAGGCAAAAATTAGAGCATAAAAAAACAACAAAAAGGAGAAATAAGGGCTCGCTAGGTTGAAAACCCGAAAGGGCGGCCTAGGCAAAAGTTAGAGCATAATAAAAAAAATGAAAAAATCAGGAGAAAAAAGGGGAGGGAAGGCACTCTTTGAATTCTCGGCATCTTACCTCCGGTCTTCAGCATGCAAGGGCTCGACTGAAAAAAAAAAAGAGAAAAACCACGACAAAGGCTCACATTAAAATATACTAAAATATAATATTACAGGTCCTAAGGTGCAACTTAGGAATATTTGCTTAAGATATTTATATTATGTAGTATATGTTTGTACATATCTACTATCCTGTTGCCTCTACCCCCATTGTTCCCCCCAATATTCCTTCATTTACAGCTTCAGCCCCGAAGTGGTCTATCAGTGCCTGCGGCGTCCGCCTAGCCGAGTCCATATACTCCTTCTGCGAGGCGCAGAAGAAGCTCTATTCTCATCAGCATGAGAGCCCCCGGAGGTGTCCTCTTCCTCGTCGCCAGCATCCCCATTTTCCTAAGCAGTTGTGTTACTCGGACCGGCCCCATCATTCCTATAAGCAGTACTCCATCCGGCCTGGGGGGAGGGATAACTTCCTCTGGCTCCCAAGGATTATGCTACCTGCTCACATTGCTCAGCTGAGGAGGCTCGTTGCCATCATTCCTAAAAGCGGTACCCCATCCAACCTGAGGGGGAGGAATAGCCACCTCTGGTTCCCAAGCGTTGTGCTGCCTGTTTGCATTGCTCAGCCGAGGAGGCGCATTGCTAGGACCTGCTGTATTTGGACCAGGAGCTGTCTGGACACCAAGATTGTGCACCCGCCTGAATTCCT
Organism: Codonopsis lanceolata; assembly: GCA_013146195.2. Taxonomy (NCBI): domain Eukaryota; kingdom Viridiplantae; phylum Streptophyta; class Magnoliopsida; order Asterales; family Campanulaceae; genus Codonopsis; species Codonopsis lanceolata. The sequence goes on from CM028381.1 coordinate 339,702, forward strand.
CCTGTAGGGCCTGGGTGACAACTAGCCCCGAACTCTTTAAGTCTTCGCCTATTTCCATTAGGCGAGCATCTATACCGCTAGATATGTGACGGGCCAGCAAATTCCTCAATCCACGCCTAATCATGCGGGAAGGTCCCTCAGCAGCCACCATTATCCATGCCAGGTACTCGTGGGAGAAAAGCATGTAATCAAAGTAAAGATAGGCCACCTGCAGCCTATCAAAGTCCCGCTGCCACATTCCCTGGATGGTAGTGCCCAGATCCCGGCTATTATCCTGCTCCAAGACCACAGGCCACGGGTCGAGTCAGGGATGAGCTGCTCCCTGCCAAACTGGTGCAATATCCTGTCTGCCCTATAAAAAGAAGTGCGCTCAAGACCCAGCAGGACAACCTGGGAATATCCTTAGGAATACATGATAAAACGCCGGATCTCCTAGTGGCTAATCACCCAAATAATCTCCATAGAGCCCCTACGCAGGAAATTTTTAGCCCAATCAAACTCCAAAAAATTGGTCTGAGGGAAATGACCGCGGGAGCCATAAAGCCCTGGCTCATATCTTACTCCCGACAGCACTGGGCCCAACACCCAGAGGAAGCGCTCCTCCAGCCACATATGAATCAAAAGGGGGCTGCCCGAAGGGAATAGCTCATCCCCACCTGCAAAAGCATCCAGGCCTGCCAAAGTCTCTGCCAAAATCACCGGGATGATGTTTACCCGGCGATCCCACACCTACAATGCTAAGTCCACGACCTGCACATCAATGTATCCGGGATGGCCCACCAGCAGGTATCTACCTACCAGGTAAAGAAAAAGTGCTGACAGCCGACGCCTCAAATAATCCTGGTCATCCTCCCTGAACTCTGTGAAAGCTCCAGGAAGGACGGTCAAATCAAAAGTTACTCCATTATAGAAGCCTGGAGTAGCACGGCGAGTGGTTCTAAAGAGCTCCCTAATTGCCATGTATGGACGCCTCCAATGAGAAAGCGCGACAATAAGAGCGGAATGTGCCATCCCCACCATTGCACAAAATTCCTCGAAAGTGGAGCACATTTCGTTCATACCAAAATTGAAAAGGTGATCTTAAGCTGACCAGAACCTGGAGGCTACCCTCAGCATGTCCCAATTAATAATGATGTTCCTCCAGGACAGCAGACACCTATATCCAAAAATATGCTCGAACCAATCACGCTCATCTGACCGCAGGGAGAAGATCTAGAAATCTAGAGCATTTTCATAGATTTCTATCTCCAAGGCTGTATGCACTGGTGCTGCCATTTTGGCAAGAATGCAAAAGTTTATCTGATAAAAGGAGGCAAAGGCTGAGCAGAAGAAAGGCTGAAAGCTTAAGTGAGAAGGCAGATGGGTTTGTGAAAATCAAGCAACCCCTCGTCCGCCATTTATCTTGAAAAGCCGAAAAACCGATTTAAACATACGAGCACGATGCTTTCCTGAGAAAAAATTGTCTTTGCCAAAGCCTTCCTTGGCGCCGCACCCATAGCCCCTATAGGTGGCGCGGGATATTCTCGTTTCAAAATCCCCATTATTATTTGCTACGAACACTAGGAAGAAAATGGATAAGGCGACGCCTCTCCCCCTCCCAAGATATCACCAGAAAAGCCCGCTTTAGCCCAAAGGTGTATTCTTTTAAAATCCGTTTCTGAGATACAGCGTGCCATCACCCTTAGATTTTGATATAGCTTTATATTGTGCATGCGTTTTGAGTCTGCATTTTTAATTTCGTGCATCATGTAAATTTTATTGAATTGTATAAATGAATATTTGTACAGGTTTTAGTACGAAAAAAGAAGAAGAGAGAAAACTAATAAGCGTAGGTATCTAAGACTAATGTGCACGGGAAGACTGGCTCCTGTCAAAACCACCTCCCATGACTCGAGGACTCGCTCCGTCTCTAAGTCTGTATCCTCGTCCTCGGCCCCGAGCGTGGCTCGACCCGGCATCCGCCTCATCGTCATCATTATCATCTCGGCGCTTGGTCTGCTGTACTGCGTCATTCCTCTTACAGGAAAGCTCGTCAACAAGCTTCTGATAAAGCTTGTTAATACTGAAGAAGCCCCGCAGCAGCCTCTTGTAGGTAGACACGTTCACCTGAAAAAGAAAATAGTGAGACAACAAAAGAAAATATTAGTCTCCAAAAAAATATATATGCATCAAAAAAAAGATGAAAAAATATAAGCATGATGAAAAAAGGGATGCAAAGTGAAATGTGTCTACCGAACGAGCCTGCTCCGGAACCCGACGCTCCTTAGGGATCTTGGCATCAGGAAGCATTTCCTCCACCATCCGGCCGCCCCAATGATATTGGAAGGTGGAGAAGACATCATCAGGCTCAGAAAATTCCAGATGCTCGTCAAGAGATGGGATGGAAGGCCTTGGCCTGGCAGATGCATCAGAAGCCCGTCTGGGTGCAGCAGCAGCAGGAGGGGGATGATGAAGCACGGTTTGCAGGAAATCCTCATATGCCATAACCGAAAAATCAGTCGCTGGCATCAGAAACTTTGACAGGTACTGATACCTGTTCGGCAAATGATCCTGCTCTATCACCCAGAAAGGAGGCCTGGGAGGCACCACCGGAGGCATCAAAACTGAATTATGCTGGCGATTAACCCGCTCGCCCATATACAAAGAATCTACAATAATGGATACCAATAGTATCCGGCAGCGGCTCAACCCTAAAGCCACAGCATAATGTCCTTCCAAGCCTCCCCAAGGAAGGAAATGCACCGTGCCTGCACTCGAGCTAGTAATCATCTCCTGCACCTGCTCCTTCTTTAAGCAGCCGCCGTCCTGGTCCGGCCGAACCCTGTTATCATCCACAAATTCGAGCAAGTAGGGTAGCTGGTGGAAACACTGATGTAGCCGACCCGGTGTGAAATGAAAAAATGAAAAGGCCCAGACCTGCAAAAAAAAAAAGAATTTTTATTAGCAAAAAGAATATATATGTTGCAAAGGAAAAAATATATATGAAAAAAAAAATAGAGAAGCAGCAAAAAGCAGGAAAAGACATATACCTCCCACGCCGGGGCGAACCTATTCAGAGTCGGCGAGTCATTACGGCTGGCCCTATCCATAGAAGTATAAAGCTCGGCCAGGCCCGCCTGCCCCCAGTCATAGGCAGGAATCTGCTCAAAATCTTCTAGGCATGGCATGACAGAAACTCTCAGGGTGGTGGAAGAGTTGGCAAAAAGTGACGTGCCCAAGAAAAAGAATAAAAACGCTCTAGCAGCGCGAGCCATGGCTACAGGGTCATTTTCTGGAACCCGCCTGGCGTTGTCTAGAAGCCACTTCCGCATGCTGCCAATGAAAATTTCATCTGCCGACTTGTATTCCGGCTCAAAACCCAAAAGATCCTCCACCTCGTCATGACGCTGACGGAGAGTATAATCAGGCGCCAAGGTCCAGCCAACACTGGTAGGAAGGCTAGTGATGGCATTGAAGTCGAAGGGAGTCATGGTCGCTTCCCCCCAACTGAAATGGAATGTGTTGCTAGTATCCCACCAATAATCCCGGAGCACATAAAAAATGGGCAGATAGCTCGAAAAAGGGCGGAAGGCATGTAGGAAAGTGCTGAAACCAGAGCCCTCCACCAAAACTTGTGCCGCTTGGGGCAACATGCGATAAATATCCGCGACATTGGCACAAGTGGCTCGAACCCGCTGAAAAGGCCTGCGAAGCTAAAAAGAAAAAAAAAGAGGGAAAGGAAGAGGTAAGTTTACTATCTTTATTTTCCTTGCAAAAAAAAATATAATAGATAAAATAAATAAATAAATAATAAACGAGCTGCATGCATCGTATTGTGTAAATCAAAAAATTACAGCATAATAATTTTTGTGATGCATTTTTTTCAAAAAAAAAAAAACATCATTGTGCACGTAATAAAAATATAATAAGCATTTGGCATCCATGTAAAATAATAATAATAAAAAAACCGCATCTTTTAACATTTAAAATATATTTTGGCATCACGGCAATAAAAGTATTTATATTGCATTTTAGCATTTGAAAAATTTTATTTGCATCATCATAAAAAAAATGCATTTGTGCATTAAAGAAAAAAAATTCGGGTAAAAAAAATACATCTTTAGCGTCCCAAAAAAAAGAGAGCGTCTTTTTGCATTTGCATATGCATTTTGGCATTTTAAGCATTATCCTCACTAATCTCCCAACAACAACAACATCACAGTAGCACTCAAAGGTAGAAGCAAAACTGAAATACTACTATTAATTAGATCTTTAGAAAAAGAAATCAAGGTAACAACCCATCTCCATCTCATACTCTTTATTTATTATTTTCTTTTTGTGTACACAGATTCACAATCCAAGGAAACCAATACATAACCATACTGTCATTTTTTCACTCTAAAAAGTCTTTTAATCTTTAAACAGAGAATCCGGATTACTGATTCCAACTGAAGTGTCATACTTAGATTAGAAACGAGAGAGGTTATATCATACCTCGAATCAAAGACTCGATATCTCGTCTACCAGAGGTTTGGTGCATCGCCCGAAGCCTTTTTTCTCCAGCCGTTTAACTTGCCGCCCACTTTTAATATTGTTAGTATTATATATATATATATATATATATATTCACCCTAAATCTTTCTTTTATACTTCACTTGTTAGGGTTTACTTAACCCTAACCGAAAAGCCTAATATTAAATGGACTAAAAATAATTAAGTTACACTAACACGGACTAGAATTAAAGTCTTAGTCAAAATGGGCCTAGCCCAAACCCAAATTAATTAGTTACCAAATAGGTCCAAAACAAAAACATTAATTTTAATCACTATAAATTAATATTTTTAATTAAAATAATCGGGGTATTACAGTACTCTCACCCCCTTAAAAGAAGTTTAGTCCCTAAACTTACGTACCAAGTCCAGCGAAAAGTTCGGGGTGTTTCTCCTTCATTTCCCTCCTCAAGTTCCCTAGTAGCTTCCCTCTTGGTGTGATTGCTCCATTGAACCTTGACATATGGAATGGTTCGCTTTCGAAGAACTTGGTCTTTTCGATCTACAATTCTAACAGGCTACTCAGCGTAACTAAGATCCTCCCTTAAGAGGAGCTGCTTATACTCGATCACATGGCTCGGATCTGGAACATACTTCCTCAACATTGAAACATGGAACACATTGTGCACCCCTGAAAGTACTGGTGGTAGAGCTAGAATATATGCAACTTCCCCAACTTGTTCGAGCACTTCAAATGGTCCCACAAATCTCGGGCTAAGCTTACCCTTAATACCAAAACCTCATAACTCCACGCGTAAGGGAAACCTTGAGAAACACATGATCCCCTACTTCAAATCCGAGTTCACGTCGGCGTTTATCGGCGTAGGATTTCTGTCTACTCTGTTAACCTTCTCCGAGGTTGTACTTCGGTCCCAATAACTCTTCCAACATGTAGGTAGGCACGACACCTTCTTCCATATCATTCCAACATGTAGGCTTACGACGGCGCCATACCAAAGCTCTTCCATATGCATGGTAGCTTGCAGGTGAATTCCATTCCACTAGAGGTAAATGATCATTCCAATTACCCTGAAAGTCTAAAGCACAAGAACGAAACATATCTTCCAAAGTCTGGATGGTGCGCTCAGATTGGTCGTCTGTCTGCGGATGAAAGGTCATACCCATACTCAAAGTGGTGCCCAAAGCCTTCTGCAAACTACCCCAAAACTTCGAGGTGAACCTGGTGTCGCGATCAGACACAATCGAGACTGGCACTCCGTGTAACCTGACAATCTCATCTACATACATCTTGGCCAACTTTTCCAACGGGTCATTTATCCTGAAGGCTAAAAAGTGTGTTGACTTCGTCAAACGATCCACGATAACCCAAATGGAGTTCTTTCCTTTTAATGTCTTCGGCAACTCCACAACGAAGTCCATTGTTATATGTTCCCACTTCCACTCGGGTACATGCATTGACTGCAACAATCCTCCCGGCCTCTGATGTTCACACTTCACTTGTTGACAAACAAGACATTTAGACACAAATTCTGCAATTTCTCGCTTCATATTACTCCACCAGAAAATGTCTCGCATATCCCGATACATCTTTGTGCTCCCAGGATGTATCGCAAATCTTGAATTGTGAGCTTCTTCTAACACTTCCCTCTTTAACTCTGGATCCGATGGAATGCAAACTCTCTTACCAAAGCGTAAAATACCATCCCCTCCAAGTCGAAAATCAACCTGATCTCCAATTTCTACCCCTTCACAAATTTTTACCAACTCCGGGTCGACTTTCTGGGCAGTTTTGATCCTTTCTAGTAAGGACGACTAAAGACTCAATCGTGCCAGATAACCTTTTCCTCCCCTTACCCGAACTTCCAAACCTAAATTCTCGATATCCTCGAGAATCCTCTTCTCCTTTGTTAACATCACAATCAATGTTCCTTTACTCTTACGACTCAAAGCATCTACCACTACATTGGCTTTACCTGGATGGTAGAGAATGGTGCAGTCGTAATCCTTCAATAACTCCAACCATATCCTCTGTCTCATATTCAATTCCTTCTGAGTGAAAATGTACTTAAGACTCTTGTGGTCCGTATATATCTCGCAAGTCACTCCATACAAATAATGTCTCCAAATTTTTAAAACAAACACAACCGCTGTAGACACCCCAATTTCGTACCTCAGGTATATGACATGACAAAAAATATCAAGAACTGTTAAAACATTAACAAATGTCAAGTTACAGGGTCAAAATTGCAAAAGGACAAAGCAGGATGCACAAAAGGACAAATTGCAGGGGGCCAAAGTGTCAAAAATGAGCCATGTTTGAGGTTTAGGCACCACCTACCAAAGGTTTGGGTGTGGCGCCCAAACCTCCTATAGGTGGCGCCCAAACCTTTCTTCCCAACACTATTCATCACTCCATTTGCCGTAAATGCAATTCGTCGAGCGCGATGTACAACTCCACGATGCACGGAGAGAAATCTCAAAATTCCTTCGATGTCCCAGCCTCCTCCTATAAATAGAGGCCTCCGGCTCCTTCATTCAACACACCTGCTTTGCGTAAAATTTCTCTGCGTCGTTGTTACGCTGAAGAAATAAACACCGATAGATAAATTTCTAAAAGCCTCGAAACCCTGCCAAACCTCCGCCAAACACAAATCCAACCGGTAGAAGTGTACCTTAGCCCCCACTAGGTATCCACCCTTTTCCCGGTCCAAAAATCGTGGATAAGCGGTTGCTCTGCCCGATTTAAAAGGCCAAAATAGCGATGGTAGCGTTACTCGCCAAAATTTAGCCTTTTCGGCCAAACAAACAACGAAATAAGCAGTTACCCCGCCCGATCCCGAGGCGAAAAGTAACTTTCGAGCGATTCTGTTGCCCAAATTCACACAACATACAACTTCAACTGACTGGACGGAAAAAAAGACTCTCTCTCCCGAGGGACAGGCGACACACCCCTACGCCGTTTGTAAGCTTTTATTGTTAAAGTCTTTTATTTCTATGTAATAGTATTATTTCGATCCGCCCAATGTAAATATATAGCGGTTGTCTTTGCCCAGGATTTTATTAGGAAATAGTACTAAATGTAGTCGTTATTATGGCAAAATATTTTTTAGATGAGTTTGTATTTATTTATTTTATTCAATAAATTCTTTATTTGTAAATGTATTATTTCCGATCGGTTCAATATCAAAATATAAGCGATTATCTTTGCCTTGATTTTATTAGGAAATAATACTAAAAGAGCCGTTTTAATGGCCAAATATTTTTAAATAATGCGTAATTATTGGAAAGAGACGCAGGCGAGTCAGTAAATAATGTGGCCACGAATGTATGCATTTAATTTTCCCTTGTCAAAATAAGACCTTATTTATTTGCTAAGTAAATGTGACAATAAGCATACTTCGACCAAAAACGTTCGAGACCGAAAGGCGAGTTGGGTGCCTAGCACCTTCCCAATCGTAACTTAGCCTCCGAACCCGCTTTCTAAAATCTCTACGGTTTTCTTTTACGGTTTTCCTTTATTTTTGCCTTAAAATAAAGGTGGCGACTCTAAAACATTTTTGATCCAGTGGGGCCTCGCAACATCTTTCTTTGCACTTTCAATGCGTTCTCCCTAAATGAGGGAGAATGGGAATGGAAAAGGTGATGTATTTCTATGTCTTGGTATCCCGAAATAATGGATAACTTGACGTAGAAAATCCAAGGCACTCATAGTGATCCAAAATAGGCCATAAGACTATTTTCATAAAATTCATAGTGGGGGCGTCGCAATATTCTTTCTTGCACTTCTCTATTTTCCCTGAAAGATAAAGGGGAGAATGTGAATGGAAGAGTAATGCATTCCCATATCCTGTTATCCACGAAATAAGGGATAACTTGACATGGAAAACCATAAGTTCCCATATTGGATACAAAATTCACTCAAGGCAACCGAGGCACATTCCGTTAACGTGCTAATATAGACACTCCTCTCGCACTTTGGATTTCGTCTTCCCTAAACAAGGGAGGGTGGAACGAAGCGCGATGTGATCCGGCACATTTCCAGGAACCTCACAACCGCGGCTAACTCTAAGTCATGTGTTGGGTAGTTTCTCTCAAAGTTCTTTAATTGCTCGAGGCATAGGCAATCACCTTCCCATTTTGCATCAATACACACCCCAGACCTTTCAACGAAGCATCACTATAGATCACAAACTTCTCTGATCCTGACGGTAAAGCAAGAATCAGAGTTGATACCAATCTTTTCTTCAACTCCTCGAAACTTGCCTCGCACTCCTCCGTCCAAACAAACTTCTTGTTTTTCTGAGTCAACTGGTTTAGAGGTCCTACGATTTTTGAAAACCCTTCTACAAAACGACGATAATATCCTGCTAGCCCCAATAAACTTCGAACTTCTGTAGAGGTCGTCGGTCTCTCCCAATTTACTACCACATCTATCTTGGCCAGGTCTACTGAGACTCCATCTTTTGACACTATATGACCCAAGAACCTCACCGTTTCCAACCAAAATTCACATTTCTTAAACTTCGCATATAATTTCTCCTCCTTTAAAATCTGCAATACCGCTCTCAAGTGTTGCTCGTGCTCCTCTCGAGTTCTTGAGTAGATCAGTATATCATCAATGAAGACAATTACGCACCAATCTAGAAATTTCCGAAACACTCAGTTCATTAATTCCATAAATGCTGCCGGAGCGTTCGTCAACCCAAACGGCATCATAAAAACTTGTAGTGTCCGTACCATGTTCTAAATGCAGTCTTAGCAATATCCTCCTTTCTAACTCTCAGTTGATGGTACCCCGAACAAAGATTGATCTTAGAGAAGTAGCATGCACCTCGTAGTTGGTCAAAAAGATCGTCGATCCTTGGTAACGGGTATTTGTTCCTCACCGTGACCCGATTCAACTCACGATAATCAATTCATAGCCTCATCGTCCCGTCCTTCTTCTTCACAAACAAAACTGGAGCACCCCATGGCGATACGCTAGGCCTAATGAGCTCCTTCTCCAACAATTCCTGTAATTGCTCCTTCAATTCTTTAAGTTCCGCTAGAGCCATTCTATATGGTGCTTTAGAGATTGGGGCTGTCCCAGGTGCTAATTCAATTAAGAATTCCATCTCCCTCTCTGGTGGAAGTCCTGGTAATTCTTCAGGAAACACCTCCCTAAACTCCCTAACCACAGGAAGTGACTCAAGACTAACCCCTTCTTTACGTGTATCAGTAATGTGCGCCAAATAACCTTGGCAACCCTTCCTTAACAGTCTACGAGCTTGCATTGACAAGAAAAAACCTGTTAGGGCCGTCGACTTAGAACCCTCAAATCGAAACTCCGGTTCTCCTGGAATACAAAATATTACCTCCTTCCCAAAGCAATCCACCTTAGAATGAAAGGCGACTAACCAGTTTTTTTATATTTATTTTTTATTTTTTTGGAAACAGGGGCAGCACCCTGCGGAAATTTATTAAAAACCGATAAAAAAACAACGAGGGGGACAACCTGCCTCACTACAACCAGCGAGAGCAAAGGAGCCTAACCTCTACGAAAATACAAAACTATTGACGGAAATTAAATAAGCCCAAACAATCCTGTCTAAAAGCATGACGAACCGAATCCGGGAGCTGAGAAATAATATCATATGTAGAATACTGAGACACCGTGTGAGCAAAATCTGCAAGTCTATCCGCTACACCATTCACCTCTCGGTAAACATGCTTGATGGAAAAGCTACCAAGAAGCTCCTTGCAAGCAGAAAGCTCATACTCAAACTGCCAAGGAAAATTTTGAGAACCCTCCAAACCCTGAGCTGCCACCTGAGAGTCAGTCTCCACACAGACCGTGGAAAGACCCAAACGCCGACATAACTCTAAACCATCTCTAAGAGCGACAATCTCCGCAAAAGTATTCGTACCTTGACCATAGGACGCCGAAAAAGCACAAACCATTCTGCCTTGATGATCTCTGATAATACCACCCCCCGTGCATGAACCATGTCTAGCCGAACCATCTGTGTTAAGTTTATACATACCTAACGCAGGAGGTTCCCATCGAACCCAACACCCTCGCCTGAACTTAACCTGTTTAATGGGAACTCGAAGAGATTGGAGACCCAGAATACCAACCACATTTGATGCCATTTTAGGGCTATACAAACTCATCATGTCCTTTAAACCATTACGGACCCCTTTAAGAATCTCCTGCATATTCATGGGGATATCATCAAAAACAGCTCGACAGCGAGCCTTCCATAATTCCCAACATCCAAGAACCACCGTTCCAATTTTACAAGCCCCTACCTGATTGCTCACTGAAGCTCTATGCATCCAAGCCGAGAACAGATGCTGCAAAGACCCATAATTCTCTATAAGTTGAAAGCGATGAGCTAGAACTCTCCACATCTCACTGGCCACTTCGGAGAATAAGAAGAGGTGCTCTATAGATTCTCTATCATGAGAACGAGGACAACATACACATCTTGAAGCTAAAACAATATGTTTATCCTGAAGACGAATATCTACCGGCAAAGCTCCATGGCATAACTTCCAAATAAAGCCACTAATCTTCAAGGGGATCCAATGCTGCCAGATCTTGGAAGCCCAGAACAGTTTCGACCACTTAAAACGAGAATAATTCCAGTGCGCAGAAACTTCGAACTCTCCCGAGGTGGTTCGAGAATACACAATCCTGTCCTGTCTCATAGGATTCAAACGAACCCTATTGATCAGCTCAAGACTTGTTGCCGAGATAAACGGAGAAAACTGGTCTAGAATAGATAAACCCTCCCGAACTGATAGCCGAATGTCCATCGGAAGCGGACCCTCTAAAAGAATGCCACACCAATTAGTTCCCCAAAAAGAAATATCGCCACGACCCACCAACCAACGGCTGCAAGCTTGGAGCTCAGGAATATGATTATAAATAACTCTACAAACTGGAGACATCACCTGAAGATTACGGGAACCATCAGCCCCATATTTTGAGCTTGCAAATCTGGCCCAAAGACTTTGCCCTTGAATAATCGACCAAGCTAGTTTGGCTTGAAGCGACTTCATCACGTCTTCCATGGTCCTAATACCCAATCCACCCTCCTCAAGAGGTCTACACACAGTCGCCCAGGCAACCCAATGCATGCGTCTATCACCATTGCTACTCCATAAGAAAGAAGCAAAAGCCGACTGAATTCTTCTAAGCACGGATTGTGGAACACGAATAACAGAAAGAGTATACAAAGGAATGCTACAGAGAATAGATCTCAATAAAACAAGCTTGCCGCCAAATGATAGGAGGTTAGACTTCCACCCATTAATTCTGCCAATAATTTTATCTACCAAAGCCGCGAAATAAACAGATTTGATTCTGCCTTTAAACAACAAAATGCCCAAATAAGTCATGGGAAAAGACCTATGAGTGCAACCGGACCACGTAACAAGCTGTCTAATTTTCCGAGACGAACAATGCTTTGAAGTGAAAAACCGCTTTTTCCGATTGATAAGTTGGCCGAGCCGTTTTCATACATATTGAGGACCCGTCGAAGATTAAGAACTGATCTTTTACTAGCATTGCAGAAGAGGAGCATGTCGTCCGCGTAAAAAAGATGAGATATAACCAAACCTCCTCGACCATGCATATAAGGCTTGATAAGACCATGCTCAATCCAAGCCGAAATACCACGAGATAGGACATCCTGAGCTAAGATGAAGAGTAACGGAGAAAGCGGATCCCCTTGTCTAACTCCCCTTGACGATTTAAAATAACCAAAGCTGTCTCCGTTAATGCGAATGGTGTACCATATATTAGATAAAAGACGCAAGACCAAAGCCCGCACCTGGTCATTAAAACCATAACCCCGTAAAGCTCGAAGCAGAAAGTCCCACTCCAGTCTGTCATATGCTTTTGACATATCCAACTTAAACAACACATTACCCCCCCTGACTCGAGTATCGTTACGATGCGCTAATTCATGAGCCAAAGCTACATTCTCTTGGATGCTGCGACCTTTAAGGAAACCAGATTGTTCCATATGTCAAAATCTTAAATATCTAAGGAAATCAGATCTATAGGCATTTCCCTACCTTCCAAATTCAACGAACAAGACTTATATAATGAAGTCACTAGAATAGACTCCCCCGTTGGTGTATCTATAACTAACTCAATATCTAGGTTTTGTGACAACAGTTTCATGCGTTGTGCAAGAAATGTAGATATCACAGAATGGGTTGCACCCGGATCAATCAATGCATACAAACTACGAGAAGAGAGTTGGACGGTACCTGCCACCACGTCATTAGTAGCGCGAGCATCACTTGCGTTCATTGCATACACTCTACCTTGCTCCCTTGGTTTAGGTTTGTCCCCGCCACCAGTGTTCTGAACAACCCGTTTCCTCAGTGGCTCAGGGTAATCTCTGACTTTGTGTCCCATTTTGCCACAGTTAAAACAAGCTCATGTTTCCCTGTGGCAAGCTAACGTTGGATGCTTTCCCCCGCAAGTCTTACAATTTTCGATATGTCCCCGATTTGCATTCAGTATGATGTAAATGGGAGCAACTTACATAATTGTTACATAATATCATTTTCATTCAAAACTTATCTTATGATCTTACGCACTCAAACCATATATCAGTACGGACATAGTTGTAAGGAATATTGATGAACATTCAAATAAATCCTCAAATTTATTAATTTTAAAAAAAATTTCCAACATCTCAAAATTTGGGTACATTTAGAGTATCCCATGTTTTATAACTAAAACAACCCTCTAAACAAATTCAACGACTAGGGTAACTATAAAACGAAATAACTGGTGTAATGTTCTATCTAGTTTTTTGTCTCCTCTTCATCTTCCTCTAAGTCTTCCGGATTTTCTTCCACCACTGGCCCATTATCTATGGCCATTTGGACCGCATTCCAAACATTGTTAGCCAAGAAGTTAGTGTTGCTCAGCCTCGCTTCGACTTCCACGTTGGCTCTCCTAGCATCTTCTATTTCATCAAAGTGTCTAAACAAGGCATTTTGTGCCAGCTCTAATGCATTCATCATCTCCTTGACTTGTTCTAGTAGGGCTTCGTTTTCATTCACTAGCAACTGGTTACCATTTCTTAGCAACTGGTTTTCGTTAATTACCAGTTGGTTCTCCTGCTCCAAGACATGGTTAATTTCATCGAGTTTGGCTACCCTAGTGTGCATCGTATTCAATCTTGTTCTAGCAGCTGTCACGGGTGGAGCGACCCTTGCCCTACTTGTATTGTTACGCTCCATTTCCTGCAAGTAACACGAGTATATTAGTTTAACGAAAATAATAATTTCTTAATCATCAGTGAGATCATAACTTAGCTATAATCACAACTTAATGCTAGTATCATAATCCTATCGTAGTGTCACTTCTTATTCTTAACTGTTCCTAAATCTTAAGACCATCCGGATCTAAGGCCTAAGCTTTGATACCAATATGTAACGTCCCAAATTTTTAGGTCCCACTACATGGGCCCACATCTGGCCACGTCACTACAATTCCAAACTTAAATAAAAACTAGTCAAGCGTCATCCAACCAGAATTACAAAAGTCTCCAATTTAAAATACAGTCATCCAAAATAAATTTCTAAACAAAAGTCTACTAAATTTACTACATCTTCATTTAATTCCAAAACATATAAATATAACATAAAAATCTTGACTTCTTCACCGGTATCCTCTACCTCAAGCTTAGTCTTTAATTTCGACCTGGAAGAAGAGGGTTGTGAAGGGTGAGTGAACAAAGCTCAGTAAGATCATACGTCACCCCTCCGGTATCTAAGTAGGGGTGACTCAAAGAATGATCGTGCTGTAAGTAAAACAGAAATTCAGAAATTTGGTAATTTGCAAGAATCAAAGATAGGTATCGATCGACAAGAATATAATTTTTTTTTAAAAAATGGAGAGTTCATATAAAACAATATGGATCAAATAAGTTTGTCATTACTGGCTGTCCCATACCAGCTAGTAATAACCGAAGATTTCAAAATATTTATTAGGATCACATAAGGGTCTATTGACCAAGAACCAAATCCCCCGAAGGGTACACAAATCCCCCGAAGGGTACAATAATAAGGTATATCCGAATAACCGCACTCACAGGCCAAGTGGTGCAACTTCAATTATTTCAAATGTTGTCACGAAAATCCCCGTGATGGGTTGTTCATACTTAGTGATCACAAATACTTTCAAAACATGAATAGTACTGTTAATGTACTATTATCAAAACGTAAATCATATCAAAATTTGTCATTTTCGATACCAAGGAGTATACCGTCAAGGTTTACAAATGCAAAGCAATTTCTCAATAACAAAGGTATTTCATGAAAAATCAAAGTAGACATGAAATCTGCGAAACGAAGATATAATGAAGATATCCAACAAAGCTAACGACGGAGTCAAAGCAACTACCGACATGAGGTCGGACATGGCAAATGAAAGAACGAAATTCAAGAATAGCGAAAGCCTAACATTAAAAGTATTTTTATACTTTTACAAGGAATCTAAAAGAAACGTAATCCCTTACCGAAAAGAAGTGGACAATTAGCTTGTACGTGTAAGGCATCAATGCTCGTACTGGTCCAAATCTAACAGCAAAAACAGAAAAGACACTAAATTATCTTAAACAATATTTTACACGCATCCAAGTAATTAAACTAATTTTATTTTATTTTTAATTTTTTTTTCTGTTTAGGAACCAACTTGAAAGTGGGTCAAAACAATACCCAAAACATATTCCTACCACTAAATTAACTTTTTAAAAAAAATCACAACTCATTTTTCTTTATTTTTTTTTCCTTTCTACCCATCACCTCCATTCTCCTACTTTCTCTTTCTTTTTTTTTTTTTTATAAGACTTCCCCACTTTTTCTTTCCTTCTTTTGTTTACTATTCTTCCCTCCCATCACATCCAAGACCCAAATTGTGAGTTGGTTGTTCAGCAATAGCCACTCACCAATTTTTAAACCCACATAATTTTTTTTTACATTTTATTCCCTCACCCAACAATCTTTCAAAAAGTCAACAACCCCTCACCCCTATTATCCCCTTCTCTTCCCGCACTGTCTCTGCTCCTTCTTCTTTCCTTTTTTTTTTTTCATTCTATCTTACAATCTTCTTCCATCTCTGCACCGCCTCTGCTTCTTCCCTTTTTTTTTTTATTTGTTCAGTTCCCGCCTTCTCCTCACTAATCTCCCAACAACAACAATATCACAGTAGCAGTCAAAGGTAGAAGCAAAACCGAAATACTACTATTAATTAGATGTTTAGAAAAAGAAATCAAGGTAACAAGCCATCTCCATCTCATACTCTTTTTTTTTTGTGTACACAGATTCACAATCCAAGGAAACCAATACATAACCATACTGTCACTTTTTCACTCTAACAATTCTTTTAATCTTTAAACAGAGAATCCGGATTACTGATTCCAACTGAAGAGTCATACTTAGATTAGAAACGGGAGAGGTTATATCTTACCTCGAATCAAAGACTCGATATCTCGTCTGCCGGAGGTTTGGTGCGTTGCTAGAAGCCTTCCTTCTCCAGCTGTTTAACTTGCCGCCCACTTTTAATATTGCTAGTATTATTATTATTATTATTATTATTATTATTATATACATATATATATATATATATATATATATATATATATATATATATATATATTTCACCCTAAAGCTTTCTTTAATACTCCACTTGTTAGGGTTTACTTAACCCTAACCAAAAAGCCTAATATTAAATGGACTAAAAATAATTAAGTTACACTAATAAGGACTAGAATTAAAGTCTTAGTCAAAAATAGACCTAGCCCAAACCCAAATTAATTAGTTACCAAATAGGTCCAAAACAAAAACATTAATTTTAATCACTATAAATTAATATTTTTAATTAAAATAATCGGGGTATTACAATATGCATCTATGAGGTACTTAAACAGCTTAGAAGTAGCGATTACACGAGACTTTTGGCTACTAATATGTGTTTTGGAGATTAATTGTGAGTTTCAGGGTTTTCGATGGAATTATAAAATTCATGAAGGCTTTAAGTGAAGAATTTAAAAGGATGCAAAGTGCAAAGGCTGCAAAGAAGAAGGACCAGAAAATATTAAGGCCTTGCGGCCGCATTCTCTCAAGACCTTGCCCCCGCAAGCTCCCTAGTAAAGCAACCATGAAGGACTGAAGGTCATGCGGCCGCAAACCCTTGATACCTTGCGACCGCAAGGGTAGCCGACTTCCAAAGACGGGAATTTCAACATAATTCTACTTCTTGCCCTGTAAACTTTAGTATAAATACAAACCTTGTAGCCCTAAGTTAGGGGTCAGAAATAATCTGAATTTAGCTTGTAATTTATAGTTTTTCTTGCTTATAATCATAGTTTAAGAAGATCGCTCATGTATCCCACATTGGTTAAAGAGTCATGTTGGTTTTAAAAGTCTATCATTATTACCAATAGAAGATACGTATTTCACATTGGTTAAAAAGTGATATTGATTAAAAAAGTTTTAAATGATATATCTCACATTGGTTACAAAGAGATGTATCTCTTATTATTTACAAATGTGTATTGGTTAAAAGTCATTAGATAAAGACATTTTTACATTAGTATCAATAGAAATGATGTATCTCACATTATTTAGAAATATATGTTGGTTAAAAAATCTTTAGATAAAAGACCACTATTATTACAAATAAAAAATATGTATACCACATAGTTAGAAAATGATGTTGGTTTTAAAAGTCTTTAGATAAAAGACTTAAATTTTCATTACCAATAGAAATAGAAAATAAGTATCCCA
Organism: Codonopsis lanceolata; assembly: GCA_013146195.2. Classification (NCBI taxonomy): domain Eukaryota; kingdom Viridiplantae; phylum Streptophyta; class Magnoliopsida; order Asterales; family Campanulaceae; genus Codonopsis; species Codonopsis lanceolata. Next base: position 356,994 of record CM028381.1, read on the forward strand.
CATTGTTTAAAAATGAATAAGACTTTTTAAAGTTTTTAACAAAAAAATTTCGACTATTATTATCAAGTTAGATGTTAGTTTTAAAAATCTTCAAATCAAAATTTTTTACTATTATTACCAATAGAGAATATGTATCACACGTTAATTAGAAACTTATGTTAATTTTAAAAGTATTTAGGTAAAAAAAACGTTTAATAATAGTAACAATAGAAAAAAAAATTATAATCATGAAAGAGTTTAACAATCAAATTATAATGTACAAAAGTTATATTATCATTATAAATAACTAGTATGGATAAGAACTAAGAAGCAATATCTTCCAAAATGAGCGCAAGTTTATTGCCACCTTTTCCATTCCATATGCATTACCGAAAGTGGAACATACCAAATTTAGAACTGGTGGCCTGGAGAAAGGGAAGAGTTATAAGTCCAATTGTGGACTTCACGTTACTGCATGATGGTTGACAAGAATATAGCATACAAATAAAATGAAGTCCGCTCAATTTTAGCGTCCAATCGAGTCGGTACCTTTTTAAAATTTCCAATCGCTCCAATTCACTACATATTTTTTTTTAACCGAAAAAAATCCACTTTTAGGGGCAAAAAGACTATGATACCTTTAATAATTTGAAGCACGCAAAGCATCAGTTCATGCATCGATTTTGTATCGCGCTAAACAAATCGAATCTAGTTTGTGCATCGCAAATCCAAGTTGTGCATCGGGCGAACCGCGATGTATGATTTTGATACATGATTATATGCATCGTGATGCATAATTTGTGCATTCATGATTCCAAATTGTATAACATAGCGATGCATCACGATTCCAAATCGATTAAAATTCGATGCATCGTGATTCAATAACGATGCATCGCAATTCTATATCGATGCATCGCGAATAAAAATTCGAAAGATCAGAAAAAGTTGGAAAGAAAAACGGAGAATTCTACTCAACAAAAAAAAGTCAGTGAAGTCAATAAAAAAAGGTGGCATGCACAAGGCTTTGAAATCATCTACTGTTCCAGAGTTTTGTTTTCTCATTTCAAAAGCATCATTTCCAAAGGTAAAATGAATAGAGTCTCTCGTGTATTGTCGTCTTCTCATGCAGTAGTCATTGACGTTGCTCGAATTCAACGCATCTTCTGACCGATCAAACGAGACGCACCAAGATTGTCAAGGAGAAAAATATAGACCATCTAGTTGAGTTATTGAATTAATAATTGATTGATTCCTAATCCACAATTATCTCCGTTATGTTTCAATGCATAATTTTTCATGATTTGCTCAATTACACGTTGATTGTCAATCACATATGAAAGAAATCGAAATGGAAGGAAAAAAATTACAGGTTGAGATTTAGCTAGGAAGAAACCATTTTGATGGACGACGAGACATTTTAGGAAGAAAATTATAAAATATTTAGAGTAATTGCAAGTCGATTCCTTTCCCAACTCCTTGATCTTGTTCTACTAAAGCCCATATCGATAAAATGATAGGTACAAAAGAAGTGTTCTGCTGTTAGCATAGATTCAGACTTACAAGAAAGTTCATAGTCCATTAAAGGAATCATCCACCGTTCACCTTTAACAATTAAGTGTTGTTAGATTTTATCTCTTTAGTTTGGTAAAAACTTAGGAGAAATTGTAAATCAGTCCCTTTTTCTAAACTTAATCGAGATACTCTAGTATATTTTTCAACCGAAAAGGTTATTTTTTTATAATTGTTCCAAAAATGCCTAGATATGTCTCTTTCTACAGTTTCAGCCAACAATTTGAAGTTCAAAATACGATTGTCCAACGAAACGGGGACGAAGGCAAGGGATGAAGAAGTTGGCTTACGATAGAGGAGGAGAAAATAAATTTACAAGTTCTTATGTCACCGGCATTTAACCTCAAGTAAGGCGGAAAAAAAAACCAAAAGCTCTTTTGTGCGTGTTAAAACACTAACTCTAGCATATCTAGTTTGATGGTTCATCATGTTTGTTACAAGTTGTTTAAACACACATATTGTGTGATTCCTTGATACTATAAGTGTCAATTAATCTCTGCAATCTTGTTAACATCCATTTTCGATCCATTCTTAATATTTGGTGCAAAGGCCAGGTGCATATTTAGAACAAAATGAGTCTCCCTAGTATAGCAAAAAGATGGAGAGTATTAAGTGGTGAAAATAATTGGAAAAATCTCATCGACCCTCTCGACATCGATCTACGACGATACCTAATTCATTACGGAGAAAGAACTCAAGCAACGTATGATACATTCGCCAACAATATTAAATCAATTTTTGCAGGGAGTAGCAAATACGCAAAAAAGGATTTCTTCACCCGGGTAGGTCTGGAAAAAGGAAACCCTTACAAGTACGAGGTAGTCAATGATATTTATGCAACATCAAAGCTTCACTTACCAGGAGCGTTCGTGGAGTCCATGTGTATCGAACCTTGGTGTAAAAATTCGAATTGGATTGGGTACATTGCAGTGGCAACAGACGAGGGGAAGACAGCTTTGGGAAGAAGAGATATATTGATTTGTTTTCGGGGGACGATAAAACCAACGGAATGGGCTGTAGATTCCGACTTTCCCTTGGTGCCAGCTCCTGAAGTTTTTGGCAAAGACAATGGCGTTAAAGTACATCAGGGCTGGATTTCTATGTACACTTCAAATGATCCAAGTTCTCGGTTTAACAAAACCAGTGCACGAGACCAGGTGAGTTTGATCGTACTTCTCTTTGAATAACACAATTCTTCTCAATGAATATGGCACCCAACAGTTTTAGGAACCAGTACGTTATTCCTAAACCAATTATAGATCAACACAATTTATACCTATCTTATTAACAAGGTTGAATAATGCCAGATACTCACCGAGGTGAAGCGGCTGATGGACGAATACAAGAACGAAGAGATGAGCATAACTGTGACTGGACACAGTTTAGGTGCTTCCCTCGCTACACTCAATGCAACTGACATGGGAGCCAATTTATTTAAAAAGGCAGAATTCCAAAGTAACAAACCATTTCCGGTGACAGCTTTCGCGTATGCGAGTCCACACGTAGGGAACTCGGATTTCCAGGAACTTGTTAATTCCACTGAAAATCTACGTATCTTGCGTGTACGTAATGTTCCAGACATTGTTCCTATGGTGCCAAATGCTCCAGGGTATGTAGATGTTGGGCAAGAGTTGTTGATTGATAGTCGGAAATCAGATTACTGGAAGAATCAGGGATCTATTCCGACTTGGCACGATTTGGAGGCGTCTTATTTGCATGGGATCGCGGGAACACATGGCGTTAACGGAAAGTTTGACTTGGAGGTGAAACGAGACATCGCGCTTGTTAACAAATTCACAGATATGTTGAAGGATAATTACCTAGTACCTGGTTACTGGTGGGTACTGAATAATAATGGAATGGTTCAACAAGATGATGGATCTTGGAAGTTGCGGGATCATGAGGATAAAGATGGGCGTCGAATTTGAGAGAAAAAAGGATTGAGGATCAATCAAATTATTTCAAATCTCCAATATCCTCTCAAATGCAGCATATTGATGGAAGTTTATGTTTTTTTTATTTTCTAAATAATTCGTTTGGGGAAGAGCCCAAAGACGATAACATGATAATTGATACATGCAAGAAGTATTATAAACTTGTCGAAGAAATATATATCCATATACTACTTTAAAGAACGTGTTTACTATGGTGATTTTTAGCTTGATTTATGAGAAAAGTTGTGTGCAAAGTAAAAAAGTTACTACCTTCGTTTTCTAAAGTAAATGATGTTTTAGTAATTTACACACAAATTAAAGTTTATAAAAAACATTTAAAATTATTTATTATAGTTAAGTTGTACTAGTATTTTTTTTTCTTTCCATTGAACAACCCTCTTTAAACATCATTTAATTTTAGGTTGTAAATAACACTAGTTTTAGCAAAATATGGATAAATGTTTCACGAAAGTTGAAATCCTAAAACACCATTTATTTTGAACAATTTTTTTCTTCCTAAAACATCTTTTATTTTGGAACAGGGGTAGTAAATACTAGAAATTAAAGTCACTAAATCTGGTAAAGAGAATAGACCCTATAAAACTTATATACTACTTGAAAACTTAATATTCCCCAGTCCCACGTAAATACTATTTTAAGATATTACACTTAAAGAATCCATTTTTAAAAAGGTGAGTCTATTTCCGCTACAAATTTTGCTTTTTCACTACATTGATATATGGTTACTGAAATTAATTATTTTTATGACACATATGCCCTTCAATTACTATCTTCCTTTGTAACTTAATTGTTTTTGTGATTTTTTTCTTATCTTTCTTAATAAACTATATCTATTCGTCTACTCAATTTTTTTTTTTCGCATAACCGAAAATATATAGTGGCGACTAATTTTTGTGTTATTTAAAGGTGTGACATTAACTTTGGGTAATTTAGGGTGCTCTTTGAACTCGATTGGAGAGCTGAATATATTAAATTAAAAATTTGTAAGTTGATTCAAGTAAACTATCCTATGCCCCAACAAATAAATAAATAAGGTATATCCGGATAACCGCACTCACAGACCAAGTGATGCAACTTCAATTATTTCAAATGTTGTCACGAAAATCCCCGTGACGGGTTGTTCATACTTAGTGATCACAAATAGTTTCAAAACATGAATAGTACTGTTAATGTACTATTAACAAAACGTAAATCATATCAAAATTTGTCATTTTCGATACCAAGGAGTATACCGTCAAGGTTTACAAATACAAAGCAATTTCTCAATAACAAAAGTATTTCATGAAAAATTAAAGTAGACATGAAATATGCGAAACGAAGATATAATGAAGATATCCAACAAAGCTAACGACGGAGTCAAAGCAACTACCGACATAAGGTCGGACATGACAAATGAAAGAACGAAATTCAAGAATAGCGGAAGCCTAACATTAAAAGTATTTTTATACTTTTACAAGGAACCTAAAAGAAACGTAATCCCTTACTGAAAAGTAGTGGACAATTAGCTTGTACGTGTAAGACACCAATGCTCGTACTGACCCAAATCTAACAGCAAAAATAGAAAAGACACTAAATTATCTTAAACAATATTTTACCGCATCTAAGTAATTAAACTAATTTTATTTTATTATTTTTTTTTCGTTTAGGAACCAACTTGAAAGTTGGTCAAAAAAATACCCAAAACATATTCCTACCACTAAATTAACTTTAAAAAAATCACAACTCCTTTTTCTTTTTTTCTTTTTTTCCTTTCTACCCGTCACCTCCTTTCTCCTTCTTTCTCTTTCTTTTTTTTTTTTTTAATAAGACTTCCCCACTTTTTCTTTCCTTCTTTTGTTTACTATTCTTCCCTCCCATCACATCCAAAACCCAAATTGTGAGTTGAACACACTCACCAATTTTTAAACTCACATAATTTTTTATACATTTTATTCCCTCACCCAACACTCTTTCAAAAAGTCAACAACCCCTCACCCCTATTATCCCCCTCTCTTCCCGCACTGTCTCTGCTTCTTCTTCTTTCCTTTTTTTTTCATTCTATCTTACCATCTTCTTCCATCTCTGCACCGCCTCTGCTTCTTCCCTTTTTTTTATTTGTTCAGTTTTCGCCTTCTCCTCACTAATCTCCCAACAACAACAACATCATAGTAGCAGTCAAAGGTAAAAGCAAAACCGAAATACTACTGAAAGGATTAAAACCGAGGGATTGACCCTCGGCATGAAAAGGACCCGACCCTCGGCACAAAGAGGGTCCCACCTGCAGAGCCACACGTTGCGAGGACAGGACCACTCACCCCTAAGATAAATCACTTCAACCTCGGCCTCAGACCAATCATCCACCCCGACAAACCATTTCCCTAGGCCCGAGAAAACCGCTGCACGCCATTACCAACTCTTTGACAAATACACAGTTCACTCATTCCTGACGAATACCCTCAACGCATTTAATAACAACCGCTTTATGCTCCCCAATTATTAGCTGCCACGTCGCCATAAACTTGTGTATAAATATGAGAGCCCACATTCGAGGCAAGGTAAGTAATTTCAGCAATATCACAACTCTCTTATCACAGCTTCCTATCAAACAATTATCACGGCCTATTTATTACCAATTCTCTACCGGAAATCTGACTCTTACGTCGGAGGGTTATAGTCGGGCCAACCCGACACCTTAACGGAGTTTATCGTTTACTTTGTGCAGGTCAAGCGAAAAGGACGAACCAAAGCTGCCACATCATCCTCGCCCACACGTGGACGTCAAGACATGATCACCACACTTTTTGCGTGATCAGTTTGGTTCCGTTGCCGGGAAATCGACTTTTCTCAGCCACAGTGTCCACAGACGAGGAAGGATGGTGAAATCCAAAAAGCAAGCCTCGAAGAACGTAACCCCCGCTGCATCCACCCGCCCAGAAAAGGAGCATGCCGAGCACAACACGGTGAGGGACGCAGGGGGGAACTCCGGCGCCTCGCTACCCGAGGTGTCGGCCAGGGACCAAAGAAGGATCGCTCTGAACAAACGGCTCTCGAACAAAAATAAAGACACGACGCCGACCCGAGAGGTCGAGTCTTCCAGGGCAACGAGGAGGAACAGCGGCAAAACAAATAAGCCCACGATTCAAGAAGAGGCCGAGCAGGAATACGCATATTGGGAGCACCAAAAGGCCTTGTGCACAAAAATACAGGAAGCCGAGACCAAAATGCACGAGCTAAGGCAAAAAGCCCGGGCCCCAGAACCCATCAACGTGCAAAGCACCCCGGCGCCATCCAACTCGGTTTGGCAGAGGGTGGGAACTACGAAAGCCAAAAAGGCAAAGTTTACCACCAATGTCAAATCAAGACTTGGAAAGAGGGTGGCCGGCGAGGGATCTAAGACGAGCGTTCATTCTCGCCTAAGATTCCCCCCCGGTACGGATAATTGTGAAGCCCAAAGCGAGGAAGGGGAGTCTCGGCCATACGCTCAGCAGTCCTCGACCAACAAGGCCCCCTCCAGGTCTCGACATCCCTCTCGCCAACTAGCAAAGGAGGCTTGTTTGGGGTCCCCCATGAGAAACATGATCGAGGAAGAGCCTGAGGTACCACAGGCAAAAAAAGGGGCTAACTGCAACCACTCAAGCCTTTGGCTCGGCACAGGGCGACAGACCGATGACAGATGCCGAGATTAGGGCATGGATGGAGAAGTTGGAGGCTCGGCAGAGCTCTGGAGTTAACTTGGCCATCAAAAAAATTGGAGGGCCATTCATCAAGCAAATAAGAGAAGTGGAAGTGCCTTCGAAAGTAAAGATTCCACACTTTGAGGACTACACTGGTAACACGACGGCCCTGGACCACGTGTCGGGGTTCGAGTTGAAAATGATCATCGTAACCAGACTGGACGACATATGGTGCTTGGTGTTCGCTGGGACCCTCAAGAAGCAGGCTCAACAGTGGTACAACGGGTGCTCTCCCAAAAAGCGAGACAGACCTGTGTAGCGTGAAACAAGAGATTGGAGAAACCGTATTGGCATACATGGCACGCTTCAAAGAGGTCCTGGACCAAATCCCAGATATTCCCGACACCTCCGTAAGGATGTGTTTCTGGAGTTCGGTACGAGGAACTGCCGAACAGAGCTCCTCATGCGACCAAAGGACACAATCGGCGAAATGTTCTTGACAGCTCAAAGGGTGGCTCTACTGGACGGCGAGCAACCCCCCACCACAACAAGCTCACGAGCGGTCACGTCCCCTCCAGACCAGACGCTCGCAAGTAAGGGAAAAGAGCAGGGGAAAGCTCGGCAAGAGGACGCCAACTCGGCGAAAAGAAGGGAGGAGGAACGAGGTGCCAAATTCACTGGCGAGATCAGGGGGCCAAGACGAGACTTCGAGTTGGAAGACTTCACCCCCCTCAATGAATCTAGGGAACACATAATGGACGTTTTCCTGAGAGAAAACAAGATACGTCCACCATTCCCCATGAGGTCACCGGTAGAAGGGCGAAATCAACGAAAAAGATGCAGCTTCCATAACGAGATTGGCCATATCACGGAGGAATGCATACAGCTCAAAAGAGCAATACAGAGGGTGATAAACGAGGGAGATAGAAGGTTTGTGGCGAGAGAGGTCCACATTCGCGCCCTCGGACCGAGGGCTCCGGGGGGCGACAACAGACAGCCCGACAACCGGCCAGTGGTAAATACAATCCGGGAAGAAACCCAGAGTATCACACAGTTGAAGAATGCAATCAACTGCCTGAACAACTCGGCGGAAAACATCATGGATGGGATGGTTGAGCACGAAATGGTATTCAGGGATACCGAGCTGGCGGTCAATGATTATGCTCGTCAAAACCCGTTAACTCTGCAAATCGGCATTCACAACAGCCTAGTTAAACGGGTCTTGATAGACACAGGGGCGGGAAGAGATGTGATGTACTATAAGTGTTTTCTGGCACTAGGGCTCGGCGATACCCACCTCACTCCGAGCCGAGTCCAACTGGAGGGCTTTACAGGCCACAAGGTCACGGCCAAGGGAACCGTGGCACTCAAAGTCACTGGCGGGGGGATACCACTAGAAGCGAGGAAGTCACTTTCCTCGCCTCGATCTCCCTCCCATACAACGCCATCCTCAAGACCTTCCCAGGCCAAATTCCGAATGGTGGCATCAATGGCCCATCAGCGGGTCAAGTACATGACCTCGTTCGGAGTAGGGGTCCTTAAGGATGATGCTCGTACTACTTTAGAGTACCTGATCAACGAGAAAAAAGAGGCGGAAAAAAGATTAAAAAGGCCAGAGGAGGCCGAAGGAAGAGAAGATGAACAGGCCGCCAAACGAGCCAGAGGGCTCGACGGGGAAAGCTCCACCCCGTAGCAACCAAAGCAAGCCAAGGAAGTTGGCCCGCGTCTGGAAGAGGGAACGTCGAGTGCCGAGACCGAGAAAACTGAAATCGAAAGCCTCGATGTTCGAGACCATCCAATCATACAGCCTATGGAAGATGTAGAAGAAGTTATCATAAACTTCAACTACCCCGACCAGAAAATAAAGGTGGGAATGGAAATTGCGGGCGACGAAAGGAGAGCCATAATCGAGTTCTTAAGAGAGAACACTGATGTCTTTGCATGGCAAGCCGAGGATATGGAAGGCATTGCCGAGGATGTAGCAGTACACCGATTAAGCATCAATCCAGCATTTGTACCTATTCAGCAGAAGCCGAGATATTTCTCCCCGGAAAAGCAAGAGGCAATCAAGGAGGAAATAGCCAAACTTCTTCGGGCCGAGATCATAAGAGAAATCCACTACCCTACGTGGATTGCAAATGTTGTGATGGTCAAGAAAAATAACGGAAAATGGAGGATGTGCGTGGACTTCACCAACCTGAATGAAGCGTGCCCGAAGGACTGGTACCCACTACCGAGGATAGATCAACTGGTCGATTCTATCTCGGGATACAAAATTTTAAGCTTCGTGGACGCCTACTCAGGGTACCACCAGATCAGGATGTGGAAAGAGGACCAAGGGAATCTGACCTTTCGAGGCGGCAAAGGCGCACTCATCTGCTACAACATGATGGATTCGGCTGAAAACGCGGGGGCCACCTACCAGCGAATGGTGAACAAAGTCTTCGGCAACCAGTTGGGAAGGAATGTGGAGGCCTACATAGATGATATGGTGATTAAAACGAAGGAAACAGGCCACATAGACGACCTCAGAGAAACCTTCGCAAACCTCAGAAAGAACAAAATGAAGCTCAATCCCGCCAAGTGTGCCTTCGGCGTAACGGCGGGGAAGTTTTTGGGGTACATGGTGAATGAGCGCGGCATTGAGGCAAATCCCGAGAAAATAAAAGCACTTGCCGAGATGAAGGTCCCAATATGCATCAAGCAAGTTCAACAGCTGAATGGAAGAATAGTAGCCTTGGGAAGGTTCATCTCGAAATCAGCTGAAAAAAGCCTCCCCTTCTTCAAAATCCTAAGAGGAGCGAGAAAATTCACATGGGACAGAGAATGCGACCTCGCGTTTGCCGAGCTCAAAAATACCTCGGCGGCCTACCCTTGCTAAGTGCCCCACGAGAGAAAGACTCTTTGTCTATCTCTCGCATGGACACGACCCATAGCATCGGTCTTTGTTGCGAGAGGAAGGAGGACTTCAGAAACCCATCTACTATGTATCACATGCACCGGCGATAGAGATGTCAAAATGGGTTGAGCCGGGTTGGGCTAGCCCGCCCGCCACCTAAACGGGGGAAAATGGTGGGTTGGTTGGTATTTTAAGGCCCGCCACTTTTTGGGGCGGCTGGGTTCCGCCTCGGCCCGCCAAATGGCGGGTTGAAGTTTGGGTTGTTGGCTCGCCTGTAGAGTTGTTAAAAAGGCTTAGGCCCTAGTTGGGCGCCCGCCCGCCACCTAAAAGAGGTGGGTTGGGTTGGTATTTTTAGGCCCGCCATGTTTTTGGGGCCCGCCCGGAAATGGTGGGTTGAAATTGAGGTGTTTTTGGGGAATGAAGCCGCCCGCCCTTGATGGTGGGTTGAAGGAAGTGGGTTATTAAAGCTGGCTGCCCTTGACCATTTAAAGATTCTTGAAGTAGAAAGCTTGAGGTACATGCATATCGAGAAGGTGATTCTCGCTAATGATAACGGTGAAAGCTGGAAGCCGTATTTCAAAGCCAATGAAATCGGAGTTTATAACTTGACTTGCCTCTGAAGAATATTACACAGGCCTGATGTTGCTGGAAGAATGATGAAGTGGGCCATCGAGTTGATGGAGTATGCAATTGTTTACCTTCCAAGAAAAACCATCAGAGCTCAAATCTTGGCTGATTTCATTGCCGAAGCCTCCTTCACCTCGGCAGAAGGAGAAAGCGATGCGCCAATCAAGGACCTTCCACAGCGAGCAAGTGCCCGAGGCAAGAAGTGTCCTCAGCAAAAGCGACCTCACCGGCCGGACATTGTTCGTAGATGGATCATCCAGCAAAAATGGAAACGGAGCGGGCATTCTCCTCATTACACCAGATGGAACGGAAATCAGTAAGGCCTTGAAACTGAATTTCCAGTCGTCGAACAACGTCGCCCGAGTACTGAAGCCTTGATAGCCGTGTTGAAGCGGCCGAGATAGGGGCTACTCAAATCTTGATCTTCAGCGACTCCCAGCTCGTCGTGAAGCAGATTTCGGGGGAGTATGGGGTAAACCACCCAACCCTCGACAAGTACCGAGAACTAGCCGTGGGTGTCCTCGCCCAATTTGAATACTGGGAGTTGGAACAAATAGGAAGGGCGGAAAACACAAAGGCAGACCACCTCTCGAAAATGGCCACTAGTGAGCCAGGCGAGCTCCCCCCAGAAACATGGATTGAAATCCTGGACACCCCGTCCATTGATAAAGAGAGGGTATTGATGCTGGAACAGGCGACGGAGTGTTGGATCGATGACATCAAAAAGTACATCGGCCAGGGGACACTACCCAGCGACGGAGGAGAGAACAAGTGGGCAATGGCAAGAAGGTCGGCGGATAATGCTTTAATTGGGGACGTACTATACAGGCGATCCTTCACAAAGCCTCTCTTAAGGTGTGTTCGACCAGAAATCACACAAGGATTACTAGCCGAGGTACATGGAGGGGTGTGTGGTAGCCATCCAGGGGCTCGAACTTTGGCCGATAGGGTCATTTTTCACGGATACTATTGGCCGACGTTGAGAAAGGATGCCGAGGCATATGCCAGAAAATGCGACAAGTGTCAAAGGTTCGCTAATATTCCAAGATTACCCTCGGCACCTCAAACACCGGTGATCGCAGCATGGCCTTTCGAAATGTGGGGACTGGACCTAATCGGGCCATTCCCCTCGCGAAAAGAACAAATTTGTGATAGTGGCGGTGGACTACTTCACGAAATGGATCGAGGCTAAACCCTTAGCAAGCATCACCGAACAAAGGGCCATCGACTTCATTCGAGACAATGTCCTCTGCAGATATGGATTACCGAGAGCCATTGTATCAGACCACGACACACAGTTTTCAAAAAGATTCACGACCAGTTGCGATGAAAGAGGAATTC
>CM028381.1:369116-483842 GCA_013146195.2 Codonopsis lanceolata
CATAAAAGCGAAAGTTTTCAAGTAAAAACTCTTATACCTTGTGGCATAGGCGTTTGGGTCATATCTCCAAAGGAGAATTGACAAGCTTGTGTCAGGGAATATTACATAAGCTTGATACTCAGGAAAATAACTTTTGTATTGAATGCCTTAAGGGAAAATTTACAAATAGTACAAACAAAAATGAATCCTTGAGAGCTACAAAAGTCTTAGAACTAATTCATACGGACATATGTGGACCGTTCCTACCCCTTCATGGAGCGGACAAACATATTTTATTACGTTCATAGATGACTTCTCTCTCGTTATGGATACATTTATTTACTTCATGAAAAGTCTCAATCATTGACGTTTTCAAGTCTTTAAAACCGAAGTTGAAATCAACTTGAAAAGACTATTGAACGTTAGATCCGATCGTGGTGGTGAATAATACTACGGTCGAATGAATTTACGGTCGCACGTCCCGGTCCTTTTTGCTCGCTATTTGGAAGAGGGATTGTCCTCACTACACCATGCCGGGACACCTAGCATGAATGGTGTAGCCGAGAGACGTAATAGAACCCTTAAGGATATGGTAAGAAGTATGGTTTCTTGTACTTCTTTACCTCACTCATTATGGGCGATGCTTTGAAAACCGCAACCTACCTACTTAATAGAGCTCCTTCAAAAGCTACCGACACAAAACCCTTATGAATTATGGACCCAAGAAACCGTCCCTTAATCATCTTCATGTTTGGGGTTGTCCAATTAAGCCTAGGCCTTATAGACCTAACGAAGGAAAGTTGGATGCAAAGACCGTTAGTAGTTATTTTGTAGGATATTCTCAAAGATCTAGGGATATAAATTCTATGACCCAAAAACTAGAACTTTTTTTTGAGACGAAATGCTAGTTCTTTTGAGGATGTTGAATTTAGAGGAAAATTTAAATAGTAATTTTGAATTTGAAGAAATGGAAGAGGAATTCGTTTCTATACCTCTTCCTATAGTTCCTATCGAAAATCAAGCAGTTGTGCCTGAAATTCGACAAGAACATAATATTCAAAATGACGTTAATTCTCCTATTAATGAACAACATGAAAATGTTGATGAGGAAATTCAACACCCTCAAAATCAAGAAGAACCGGTGCCATTAAGAAGATCTAATAGAGCAAGAAGGAGTGCTATACCTGATTATTATGATGTATATCTTGCCGAGAATGAGGAACCGTTAGGTTTAGTGGGAGATGAGCCAATCACCTTCCATGAAGCCATTAGTGGTCCAAATTCTCATAAGTGGATTGATGCCATAAATGAAGAGTTAAAATCCATGAATAATAATGACGTTTGGGATCTTGTCCCATTACCTAAGAATGTGAAACCCATCGGATGTAAATGGATCTTTAAGACCAAAAGGGATTCACAAGGTAATGTGGAAAGACATAAGGCTCGCTCTTGTCGCTAAAGGATTTACTCAAAAAAGAAGGCATTGATTACAAAGAAACATTTTCACCGGTATCATCTAAAAAATGCTTTTAGGATCATTATGGCTTTAGTGGCACATTTTGACCTTGAGCTTCATCAAATGGATGTAAAGACGTTTTTCTCAATGGCTATTATTGAGGAAACTATCTATATGAAGAAACCGTAAATGGTGATCGATTCGGATCAAACTAGTCAACTAGTTTGTAAACTCAAGAAATCCATTTATGGGCTTAAGCAAGATCTCGTCAATGGTACTTAAAATTCAACCAAGTTATTCTTTCATTTGGTTTTGAAATGAATCTTGGTGAAGATTGTGTGTACCATAAGTTCAAGTGGGAGTAGGTTTATATTTTTGGTCTTATATGTGGATGACATTTTACTTGCTAGTAATGATAAGGACCTTCTTAAGGAAACCAAGAAATTCCTCTCTAACAAATTTGAGATGAAAGATCTTGGTGAAGCTTCTTTGTATTAGGAATTCCAAATACATCGTGATCGCTCACGAGGTATGTTAGGATTATCACAAAAGAATTATATAGAGAAGGTATTACAAAGGTTTAGCATGGAAAATTGTAAACCACATGACACCCCGGCCTCTAAGGGAGATAAGTTCAGCTTTAAATCAATGTCCTAAAAATAATCTTGAATCTAAGTATATGGAAAATATCCCTTACGCATCGGCAAGAGGAAGCCTAATGTATGCTCAAGTCCAGTACTCACCCAAATCTTGCCTTTATTGTTGGCATGCTTGGGCGATATCAAAGCAATCCGGAAGAGAACATTGGGTCGCAGCCAAAAGAGTGATGAGATACTTACAAAACACGAAGAACTACATGCTTACATATACAAAGTCGGATCATCTTGAGATCATTGGTTTTTCCGATTCCGACTTTTGCGGATGCCAAGATAGTTGCAAATCGACATCGGGTTATGTCTTCACTTTGGCCGCTGGAGCGATATCTTGGAGAAGTGCCAAGCAAACATTAGTTACTACTTCCACCATGGAAGCCGAATTTGTTGCTTTCTATGAGGCATCCAATCAAGCTATATGGCTGCGTAAATTCATTGAAGGATCATGGATTGTCAAAGGTGTTGAAAGACCGCTTAAGTTATATTGTGACAATCGGCCGCGTATTAGACTCCAACAACAACAAGAGTTCATCTAAATCTAAGCATATAGATATTAAGTTTCTTGTTGTGAGAGAAAGAGTACAAAATGAACAAATAGAAATAGAACTTATTGGTACAAACTCCATGTTAGCGATCCATTTACTAAGGCATTATCTCCTTTAGTATTTCACGAGCATGTTGCTCATATGGGTGTAATGACTTTTGATAATGCTTAAATCAGTGGGAGTTCTTAATGTTTCCTATTTCCTTGTGTTGTTTTATTTAAATTGATCTCATTTGGTTAAAGTAGGACTAGTTGGAGAATATATATATACGTTCTTCATATATATTCATTAATATTCCATGCTACATATCTATACTTAATCTATGTCATTTAGTTGGATATATATATGTGATTAATGTGGGTTTAGTTGCGAATCAATTACAACGACTGCCCCTTTAGTCCTTATACTTATATGACTAATGGACGGGATTGGTTTCGAATGATAACAAAGTGCACATAAGGGTTGTCATTTGTGTTATAAATATGATTGAAGAAATTTATTAAGTGAAGGTATATGTTATAATAATCCAAGTGGGAGATTGTAAGAACATGAATTAATATAACATATAAATACTTAATAATATAATGATCAATATTATAATATATGGTATAAAGCATAGAACTCAACATAATATGTAGAATTCCATAATATAAGTATACCATTAAATGATGGGCATAATGGTAATATCTTATATATCAATAGGTGTAGTCCCTAAATGAAGTGCCCCTTGGATTCCTATATAAAGGCTTATCCATCAAGCCTATGGATCTACAAGTTAGATTATTCTCATTCAGTCAAAAACTCTTCCTAAGTAATTGAAGAATAAAGAGATTAAAGGGCACTCATCATTTAGAAGATCTACTCCTCCCTAATTTGAAGTCTATCTTCTTACTTCATCCTCTTTACTCAAGAACAAGAACAAGATTAAGAACGAACATGGAATCACAAGGTAATTACACGCTTCCGTCTTCTTCTTCTTCTTCTCTTCTTAATCTAGTAATGAGTCGGTTCATGTTTAATGGATCGTAATTGTTCCAACAGTTTGATTTTGGCAGTGAGTTCTTTTGAGATTGATCAATGTGTGTCCTTGAGCTTTTCACAATCTAGAAAAAAAATGAATTGAGTTTTCAAAGTGTTGGTTTTCAAAGTTGATTAGGAGATGGAAGTTGTAGGAATTAAAAGAAAAGAAAATACCATTCTACTAGTTACTGTTTTGTAGTGGGTTTGGTGGAAGAAAAGGAATTGTAAAGTTTGTTAATGGTCGAAACAAATGTTGATGGGCTTGTTTTGGGAAGGTGATAACCATAATTTCAATCTGCAAAGATTTTCATTAAATTTGTGAGGGCAATTTTGTCTTTTGACAAAATATTTAATGTTCCTTCCAAAGATAACGCCACCAGGGACTAACATGAAGCCCAAAGTTGAGTTGAAGAGCCACCATAAGAAAGTTTTAACATCAATTACCATATAAATCGAAATTGGCAAATTAAGAGACCAAATTATATATTAATCCATCAAATTATAATCTAAGTCAAAATGGTTTATGTAATGACAAAAAAATGGGTAAAATGGTTTTACAGATATTTTTTGTAAGACGGATCCTCCTTACCTGACCCACCGTGTATTGGTGAATTTAGCAATGAGAGAGTAGGGTCCCGTCTTACGAATTAAGATCCGTAAGCTTACATGAGACCTACCTTTTTGTAATACAGTACTCCAATATTTTCTAATTTGATTTTTACAAATAAACGGATTTGACATCACTTTTGACATATTTGACTAAATAATATTTTGTTGGACTTTTAATTATTTTATGTAACGAAGTCACATTTTGCTAGTTTTTACTATAAAATGTTAATTCCTTCGTTCCGGGCAAAGAATCCCCGTTTAAAAGTCAAACTTTTTAATTTTTTTTTTGACATTTTCAATAGTTTATTAGTAATAAAATGACAATTTTTTGCATTAATTTTTAAAAGTGGAATTTTTAAGTGAAATATCCCAAAATTGAATAATGAACTTTTTGTCCGGAACGGGGGGAATATATTATAATTAAGCATAGAATTTGAGATAGTTTACACTAGTTGACACCGTAGAAGTTGCGGGTTTGATTAGAGGATTGTTATGGAAGGTTCATGGCTTGTTTAATCGGTGATATTATCTTATTTTGAGGTAAGGAAGACTATGCAGTACTGATTCTATGTTAGTTTGATCACGCGATTGTCCCTAAAATATTCATATTTGATTCGAACTCTTCTTATTGAAACATTTTTTTCGTTATTGGTCGACCATCGTGATTTGATATTGAAATTGTTCCATCGTAATATTCATGGCATTTTCTTGAGAAATTGTTGTTTTTAACTATCGAGTCGAGAAATTGATTATATGGGATAGTTTAATGATACTAATCAGTAGAGTTGCAGAATAGTCTGGATACTGTTAGTTAGTGAGACTCGTATTATTGAGTGTCCGTGTATAATGTGCTCGTTATGAATAATCTCATGTTGGCCAAAAACTAATTTCTTGTGATAAGTTGTTATGAATAACACTTGGTATCGTTATTTGGTTAATATTTGGTCCATATTCTATGTTCATTGACTTTGACATTTGATTCATGTCATATTCTATTATGTGGTGTTGTGTATTCCCTTTCTTATTGGGCCACAAGCTTATCCCCTCCAATTTCAGGTTGTCCAGTTGAGATTTGATCGATGTTCGAATAGCAGTTGTGGTGTTGGGGGTTGATCGGAGTGCTCGGTTTTGAAATAAAAAAAATATGTATTATTTTTGGATATCGTTAAAATTGTAATGAAATTACGTTTGTATAAAATAAATGATTTTGAGAAAATATTATTTATTTGCTTCATTTCGTAGCGAGTTGCGCGCTTTTGATTTGAGTGATTTTTGGTTGAGATTTGTGTGAGTTGGTTCACGCCTTGAGACGGTTCTTGGGGCGTGACACTTTCAATTACTTCAACATATTTCACAAATATTATTTTTTGAAAAAAATAAAACAATGTATAAATTTGGTTAAGATTCCTATTTTCAAATTATACAATATACCATTAATTTCTGACTAACCTTTATACATTACGCTAATTTCCTATTTCGCTACTAATCTCATGTTCCTAAATTATTACTCCTTTTGTTCTGGCAAAGAGTCCAATATTTTATTTTTGGATGTTTCACTTAAAAAGTCTACTTTTAAAAATTAAAACATAAAAGTGTCATTTTTTTACAAACTAGTTAGGTACACGTGCAAGGCACGTGTTTTTAATGATTTTTGCGAAATGCTTTGTCTTCATTTTTTTGTTTAATATTAATTATTATTTTTATATACGAAAAAACTATATATATTTCTGAAATTTGTCCTTTATGAAATTTTAATGTATATTTTTCACCAGAAATAATACATATTTATATATATGTAAATATATACATACATAAATATATGTGTGCGTATATTTCTCCTATGAATTAAATTAATCATAAAAAAACCATTGAGATTTGATAGAAGCTTTGATGAGAAATTTACTTTTTTGGCCTAATTTTTATGGGGCCAAAATACGATTCGCTCCCGAAAGTATTTACTTAAATCTCATGTTGCACCCTAACCTGTAAGTTACGTGTCTCACTTTCATACACAATTTTGTTATTCATCCCAGTTTGCCCCCTCACGTCCATGAGAATTAATAATATTAATGGAAAATGATACATTGTATATGATATGAGGATTCTTTTGGTCCTTTTCCTTGGGTGCAAAGTCGGATTTAGTTATAATTCTATCATTTAGTTAACCATTTGTTATTTAAGATATGTTTGTAATAAAAATTAATGAATAATTATTTCAATAATCAGAAAAATAATTAAAAAATTCTCATAATTAACTTTAAAGTAAAGAAAATATCCCCAAAAAAATTATTTAAGGGAAAATTAGACCATTAGTCCCTAAACTTTAAGAAAGTCCATTAGGGACTGTACAACGCAAATGCACGCCACACACACCAAAAAATACAAATTTTGGACACCGATAGTCCCTAACCCTAAATTTGTTAGTTGAAGTGTCATAAAGTCAGAAAAATATGGGTTGTACACCAAAGATGAAAAACACTTTAAATGTTTAAAAGAGATGTACACCAAAATAATTCAAAATTGGTTGGTGGAAAAAATAGAGGAAAAACCTAAATTTGGTAGAAATATATATATATATAGACACACACACACACACTTTGACACTTGGGGCATCTTGGAGATTTGATTTAGAACTAATGTTAAATTTGAAATTAACTTATTTATTTTTTTAGCTTATTCAATGGTGAGTGATTTATTAAATTTATGGTTATTTTGGTAATTATTTATGGAATTGATTAGCAAATAATAAATTATTTATTTGACCTTATTGAATGGGGAGTGATTTATTAAACATTATTTTTGTACAAATATTATTTTTTAGGTTTAAATCTCAATTTGGTCACCCTACTTTCGGCCAAAAGTCATTAAGCTCACTCTCCTTTTTTTTTTCCTCAATTTAATCACTTTACTTGGCTTCGACATTCAATAAGGCCACTTGAGCCATTTTTGTCTGTTATGTTGGATGGAAATCATTAAAAGACCAAAATACCCTTATTAAGTTGAAGAGTTTTACTCTCAATGTTAAAAATTGAGGGTTCAACAAGCCCCAAAATGAATGTGTAGAGACAGGAATCAAAACTTCAAACCCTCCTCCCACACTCTTCACTAATTGAATGAATTTCCTGCCAGTTATAAAAATTAAAAATGCTTAAACCCTCCTCCCACCCTTCAAAAGCACAGATCCAATCACAATGTCGGCAATTGCTCCTCCAGACAACCCTTTTTTCTTATTCTTTCTATGGTTCATAGCCTGGCGAAATATTCAATAGAAGAAAAAGCCTATGGGAATCTCGTCCTTAGTTGCCGAAGACGACAGATTCGACCTCGACGTGCATGGAACTTCTACTCTATAGTTTTTCGATCTCTAGGATTTGCACTCATCTATCCTTTCTCTTTCCATAGCGAGTGAAGGAGTGGATGTTTTGAAGTCAGTCTTGAACGATTGTATGACCATCGTTTCCATCGCCATTCCCGACGGAGGCTAGCGAACTTCCATCGTTCGGGCACGAATCAGAATTGGCTAAGATTCAGAAGGTCGAGCTCCTCCAGAATGGAGCTGGTAAGCTGGTTGTTTTCAAAGTAAAGAGTTCTCAACCGGGTCAAATTGTTAAACCCAGTTGACTGATGGCCATGAATTTCCAATCTAGATTGAAGATCTATGACTTTGTTAATGATTTTCGGATCCAGATCTCTTTCTACAAATGAAATCACAAACTTGATTTAGAGTGAGAAACTCAGCAGAATTGAACTATTGAGTTGGTTGGTGGTCACCGGGAATTGTTGTCATGAGGGGATGTGGTCGGAGGTTTTCAATGGCGTGGTGGTCATTTGGAGGTTGCCCGAGGTTGTTGTCTGGGTTTGTAGTTGTCGTGATTCTTTCATCGTTGACCTTCGCAAGGGCAAGAACCAAAGCCTCCGGCCTGCACTCATAATTGAACAAGGGAAAGGAAGACTGAAGATTTGGTCTGATTTTGAGTTGCAAGATTTAAGAGAGATAAGATGGATTTGAAAATTGGAAATTGAAAATTATATTAAAAATATTAGTAAGGCTATTTTGGGATTTTCAGAATTTTTTTTAAGTTTTCAACAAAAAAATTGGATGGAGTGATGAACTTGATATTTATGTCCAAGTAAATTGATTAAATTGAAGAAAAAAAAGTAGAGTAAGCTTAATGAATTTTGGCTGAAAGTATGGTGACCAAATTGATATTTAAACCTATTTTTTTATCATGATAAATTTACTTATTTGTCCTTAAATAAATGGTGGATGGTTTATCAGATGAAATGTTAGTTTTGTCCATAGATTAATATCTAAGAGACAACTCATATTTTTATAGTAAAGAAGATAAATTTACTTGTTTGTCCTTAAATAAAAGGTGGATGATTTATTAGATGAAAGATTAATTTTGTCCATACATTAATTTCTAAGAGACAACTCACACTTTAATAGTAAAGAAGATAGATAGATAGAGATAGCATTTACCTATTTGACCTTATTCAATGGTGAGTGATTTATTAAATTTATGGTTATTTTTGTAATTATTCATGTAATTGATTAGCTCATAACAAATTTACTTATTTGACCTTATTTAATGGTGAGTGATTTATTAAATTTAGAGTTATTTTTTTACAAACATTATAATTTATTATGATAAATTTATTTGTTTGTCTTTAAATAAATGGTGGATGATTTATTAGATGAAAGGTTAATTTTGTCAATACATTAATTTCTAAAAGACCACTCACAATTTTATAGTAGAAATAGATAGATAGATAGAGATATAATTTATTAATTTGACATGATCATTTATTATGCTAGTTTTTTTTGTTATTATTCATGGAATTGATTAGCAAATAATAAATAATTTATTTGACATTATTCAATGGGGAGTGGTTTATTAAACTTTATTTTTGTACAAATATTATTTTTTATCATGATAAATTTACTTGTTTGTCCTTAAATAAATGGTGGTTGGTTTATTAGATGAAAGATTAATTTTATCCATACATTAATTTCTAGGAGACATCTCACATTTTTATAGTAAATAAGATAAATTTACTGGTTTTTCCTTAAATAAATGGTGGATGATTTATTAGATGAAATTTTAATTTTGTCAAAACATTAATTTCTAAGAGACAATTCACACTTTTTTAGTAAAGAAGATAGATAGATAGATAGATAAAGATAACATTTACCTATTTGACATTATTCAACGGTGAGTGATTTATTAAATTTATGGTTCTTTTTGTAATTATTCATGTAATTGATTAACTCATAACAAATTTACTTATTTGACTTTATTCAACGGTGAATGAATTATTACATTTAGGTTTTTTATTTTACAAACATTATCATTTATTATGATAAATTTACTTGTTTGTTCTTAAATAAATGGTGGATGATTTATTAAATGAAAGGTTAATTTTATTTATACATTAATTTCTAAGAGATCACTCACAATTTTATAGTAGAAATAGATAGAGAGAGAATTTACTAATTTGACATTCTCATTTATTATGATAGTTTTTTCGTTATTATTCGTGGAATTGATTAACAAATAATAAGTTATTTATTTGACCTTATTCAATGGGAGTGATTTATTAAACATTATTTTTGTATAAATATTATTTTTTTATCATGATAAATTTACTTGTTTGTCCTTAAATAAATGGTGGATGGTTTATTAGATGAAAGATTAATTTTGTCCATATATTAATTTCTAGGAGACAACCCACATTTTTATAGTAAAGAAGATAAATTTACTTGTTTGTCCTTAAATAAATGGTGGATGATTTATTAGATGAAATGTTAATTTTGTTCATACATTAATTTCTAAGAGACAACTTACACTTTTATAATAAAGAAGATAGATATATAGAGATAACATTTACCTATTTGACCTTATTCAATGGTGAGTGATTTATTAAATTTAGGGTTCTTTTTTTAATTATTAATGTAATTGATTAGCTCATAACAAATTCATGTAATTGATTGGCTCATAATAAATTTACTTATTTGACCTTATTCAAGGGTGAGTGATTTATTAAATTTAGGGTTATTTTTTTACAAACATTATCATTTATTATGATAAATTTATTTGTTTGTCCTTAAATAAATGTTGGATGATTTATTAGATGAAATGTTAATTTTGTCCATACATTAATTTCTAATAGACAACTCACAATTTTATAGTAAAAATAGATAGATAGATAGAGATAGAATTTACTAATTTAACATTATCATTTATTATGATAATTTTTTTTGTTATTATTCATGGAATTGATTAGCAAATAATAAATTATTTATTTGACATTATTCAATGCTGAGTGGTTTATTAAACTTTATTTTTGTACAAATATTATTTTTTATCATGATAAATTTATTTGTTTGTCCTTAAATAAATGGTGGATGGTTTATTAGATGAAAGATTAATTTTATCTATACATTAACTTTTAAGAGACACCTCACATTTTTATAGTAAATAAAATAAATTTACTTGTTTGTCCTTAAATAAATGGTGGATGATTTATTAGATGAAAGGTTAATTTTGTCCAAACATTAATTTATAAGAGACAACTCACACTTCTATAGTAAAGAAGATGGACTACTAAAAGATTTATTTTTTTTACTAGTGAACTATTAAAAGTATCATTTTTTAAAAAAAAAATTGACTTTCAAACGGGAACTCTTTGTCCGGAACTGTAACGACCCGACCCGGATTCCAACACGAAATCCCAAGGTCGTGCCGCTGGAACTAACTTAATAAGAGGACAAGCACTTGATAAACAGTAGTGCTAGTCAAACAGTCGAGCAAACTCGCTCTAAACATGAACATAACACCGCACTAAAATACAGAATTTCAAAAATCGAATCAGCGGAAGCAATATAAGAAAGAAGTCCCAAGCTATGAAGCTCGAAACCAACGACAATGAAACCAAGAGAGACATTAACTCTCAAAGGATGAAAAACAAAACTTGCGTGCCGCAACATTGCAGACGCTAATCAAACCATCGGCACTCCAGGCCGGCGTTTCAACAAAGAACCAACCTGATATAACAATTACCCAACGGCTAAAGCATACCGGGGTCAACCAACAACTATAAAAACTAGAATAAGGAAATTCCCCAAAGCTACGTGTGCTGGAGACAAGCGAAATAAATACTAAAACCACAAAAAGGCACGACACAACACGTCGGCCCAAGAAATAACCAATACAAATACCCAAGTATTCTACCCGATCAGAAGTCTAAATAACTTTACAAAATGTCGATCTCACAGGAATAGCAAAGTACATGAAATCAATGACAATGCTAAAAAGGAACAAGACTCCACAAGCTGCTACTCGGGAAAGTCGGCTGCTACAAGCACGAACCACACGATCTAACCTCGATCTATCGACCAGCTACGCCCTGCTACAGTCACGATCTACTCGACCTCGGATCGATTGCAACTAAAAACAAGTACGGGATGAGTCATAATGACCCAGTACGCTCCCACAATATATATGCAACATATAATTATGTAACATAAACATAACCATGGTGTCATTTATAAATGACAAAAAAACCCGTGAGGAGGCGTTGTATCGTTTCGATACTCCACAAGATCCTTCTTACTTACTAAACCGTCCAAATGAACCAGGGTGTAATTCCCTGTTCACACACAAATCAAATGAATTAGAAGGTAGTTCCCACAAAACATCATATGCAAGTATACATATCATTATATATACGAATCAAGCTATTCACACTGTTACCACGTGTAAGGGTGCATGTTTATATATATACACCTATATCAGTATGTATATCTCTAAATATACATATCAAATCTCCCATAAAATCATCATGCATAAGTGTGCATATCTATATATATACACATCAAGTCTTTCATATATATCTCAAATACAAGTATGCATATCTCTATATATACATATCAAATCTCTCATTTATCATCAGCCAATACAAACATGGTCAATAAGATCTCATGTTCAACTAACACTTTGTTATCACATAAGTGCCCATAGTAAGCCACATAAAGGATAGAGAAGATACCAAATCACTTCCGTCGTATTGCTCCTGCAATCACAACTGTTAATCATATCGTGCCAATGATACCCGTGTTCAGGTATCAAAGTATCGAGCTCTCTTCTCGGGTCTGAGTTCTTTACTCAGGAAAATAGCACTAGCCAATGTGCTCAATTGGTTACGACAAAGGGGGCTACTTCCCCCGTAGCTAGCGGTGGAGGTGTGTGTGAAACCGAATCCGATGCGGCGATACATTGCAACCACGAATCCCATAATTCGTGAAGACAACGCATCGTCCCACCATCATCATGAAAACTCAAGTAATGCCAGCTGGACTTATATGAAATGCACAAGTAGATGTTTACTTGCTAATTCTCAAGTAGATATAATGATCTACCAAACTCATACGATTATGCACATTGTTACATAAATCACAAAACCACAATAGGAACTCATTTGAGTCTCTAAATCATAAGTGCCAAGTTGTTCACTCTCTTCGATTCAAGTCCCAAAAGCTAGTAATCTAGTCAAATGGAATATAATTATCATAGGATCTCACCACGATCCTCGTAAGGTTCAATTGTTCCTTAACTCGACTCCGTTGAGTCTTTACTACAATTCCAACCAAATAGAGTTTGAACACTATATGTGTTCCAAGACTCTTTTCTATGTTCTCGTTTGAGGCATAGCAAGGTTCTCATTCCATTTAGGAATCTTAGTTCAAGTCCCAAGTCAATTATATAAGGGAAGCCTAAGTTGATTATTGTGAAATCAAGCTTAGTTCAATTTTGATTCATAATTCCACTTAATAGTAGAATCCAAGTTCACCACAATTCATTAAGCGTAGAGAAGTCGCACGAAGGCAAATACATTCAATATGCTCATAAGTCATATCATAGAAACACATAGAAGAATCAATTCTTGACAAGGTAGGAAATCATGCATTTAGTCATAATATAAAATATACACAGATTCCATATTCACCTATGAAATTCAACAGAGTCACAACTTAACCATCAGTCCATTAAGTACTATCCAAGACTACTCCGTTAGTCTCGGATCATGAAGCCATTTACTAAACTCTTCCTAGAGTAGTAACTCATTCAATAACACAAAAGTCGATGGTAGTCAAAGACTTAAGCAACACTAGAGCGGTAATAACCCGTAAGGTCAAACCATACCGGTGAGTCTTAGATAACAACATGGTCATCCAAGCGACTTATACAAGTAGACTCCATGTATAGAGTACTAAAGATAGCCCCAATCCAAATCATCTTATAGAATAGTCCTCAAATTCATTATTTCAACAAGTAGGTGTTTTTACTCATTAAAGAATCAAGTAGGAATTCGACAAGAGCGAATTCAACCTGTCAAGTAGATACATCATTCTACAACATGCTCTCAATTGTGCATTTGCTTCACACAATCACATAAACCACATAAGAACTCGATTGAGTCTTATAATCACTCATATCAAACATGCCCTTCAATCCATCCCAAAGTCACGTAAGCTAATATATTAGTCTAACGCACTACAAACATCGTAGGGATTGAATGTGGAGTCGGTATTGTTCAATAACTCCCTAATCTCAACTCCGGTGAGTTTTACTAAAATTCAACCAAATAGAGCATTGATACTATATGCATTACATTGTCCTTTCCTAAGTTCTCCTTTCATTTAGAACTCGATAACTAGGCCGTTCATGATCTTAAACTAGCCTTAAACACAATCCCGAGTTTCAAACCCTAGAATCGGAGATTTTGTTAAACCTTGAATTGAAACATAATCTTTCACAAGAGTTGTTCCTAAGCTCATTATAAACAACATTCATGCTTTGCATAAGTCAAAATCACAACTTCAATAAGAATTCATAAAATCCTACTCATATTTCTTAGGTTGAATTGGAGGATTTGTCTTCACAAAAGATGTTCATAATCATTAATAGAACAACTATAATGAAGGGGTCATGTCATTTTATTGAACATGAAAATCTTAGGGATTTTTCAATGTACCTTAGTCCTAAGATTAATGGATGAATGGATGATCAAAGCAAGGATTGTTGTAGAGAAGATCAAGGGCTTCGATTTGGCGGTCTCGGATCGCCGATCGGACCACCGGAACTCCGGGAAATGGTCTCTCAAGCTAGGGTTTCCTCCATGGATGAAAATGGAGTCTAAGCTCTGAATCTCTGAAGCTTTGTTGATCAATAATGGCTGAATAGGCTGAAAGTTTCTTTTATACTTACCAACAAGACCCTAATCCATGTGAAGGGGGTTATTTGGCTTTCTATTGGCTATGGGATGCTAGCCTTTGATAAGGGTTGATCCAAAGGCTTAGAAGGGTTGTAGAAGAGTCAAAAAAGAGGTCTCAAGTCACTTAAGACGGACAAGGGGCAAGGGCACTAGGGTCAATAGCCAAAACAACCAAAACAAGTCAAAAACCCAAAATCTGGAAAACAGACTGTCAATCTTGTAAAATCGACCATAAATATCTCACACCTCAAAATGATGTGATTATTGATTTTTATGAAACTAGACTCATTAAAATATATTTTAGAATTTTAAATTACTCAATTTGGACTTATATTCATCAAAATATGGCTACTACAACTTCAAGTACAGAAGCTGATTTCCTGAAAACATAATTCTGGTACAGCCGTAAGTCAAGACCTAAATGAGGTACTTATACACCTTGTAAAAATACTATATTTTACAGGGAGTATCCTAACATATGTAGGTAAAACATACTAAATTTTTAGAAAATTCTATTTAGTAGATTGGTACCAGAATTTTCCCGAAGTTTTCCCAAAACCGGACTGAATCTGTGAAGTAATATGTTGGTCATCTTATTTCCAAATGCAACAAGTCTATGAACAATGATTATGCGAGCATAGGAAATACTAGTACACTTGGTTTAGAACTCAAATGAACTTCTCGCAAGTTGAAAACACAAACAATACAAGCAACGAAGGCAATCCCGAGAAACCTTAAGGCTCAAACGAAGCAACAATGCTTCTAAACTCTCAACCAAGCATACAACAACTAAGATGAACATTGTAAATCTTATATGCAAGGTACTAAGACTTCAATGAGACTTATTTAGGTGCTATCATGTTAAGATAAACACTCGACGCATTAACAACAAAGCATGCAACACGAGAAAGTCAAATACACGAAGGTTCAGGGTCTTACAGGAACGAAGTGAGCATCTTGTTTGGCTTTTTTTTTTTTGAGACAAATTAACTTCTTTTCAAATAAAAATTGAGCATATATCTTTAAAATAACTGAATGGTTAATGGGGACATAACCGAATGGTTTAAGCCCAAATGTGGCCTTCGACAGGGTGATCCTTTGTCACCGTATCCTTTTAGCCTACGTATTGAAGCCCTTTCTACAACTCTCATCAAAGCTCAAAACATTCAAGCCATTAGGGGAGTGTCGGTTGTTTCAGCAGCTCCAGAACTTACACACCTATTGTTTACTGATGACTCTTTTTTCTTCCTAGATATATCAGTGGTTTCAAGCACTCTATTGAAATTAATTCTAGATCAATACAGTTGTGATTCTGGCCAACTCATAAACTTGCAAAAATCGTCCATTACCTTTAGTTCTAACACTCCAGGATTGCTACAAAATCAAGTCGTATATGATTTGGGTTTACGAGTTACAGATAACTTTGGGAAGTATTTAGGGAGAGACTTGGTTAATGGGAAGAAATCTTTTTTTCAGCTCTTGGTTGATCGGGTTAGGGGGAAATGTTCATCATGGAAGGGATTATTGCTTAATAAGGTGGGTGGAGCAACTTTGATTCATGTTGTTCTTTCATCTTTCTTAATTTACTATATGCAACTCATCAAGTTTCCGGTTTACGTGTATAAAACTATTGATCGCATTCTAGCAAGATTTTTGTGGTCTGGATCGGCAGATAAGAAATGCATTCACTGGGTTAAGTGGGATTGGTTATGTAGGCCTAAAACTCATGGTGGTATGGGCTTCTGGAATACAAAGCTGATGAATTAAGCTATGTTAGCAAAACAAAGTTGGAAAATATTCTTGAATGAGCAATCCATCTCTTCTCGCGTGTTGCGTGCAAAATATTGTTCAAGGGTGTCATTTCTTCATTCTCCTTGATCTGGTAATTTTTCTCCTGTTTGGCAAGCAATCCTTCATGGTAGAGATGTTATTATTAAGAATATTAAATGGAAAGTTGGGGATGGTTGCAATATCCGTATTTGGGAAGATTATCGGTTGCCAGGTTTCATCCAGTTGATCTAGATAGGCACAAACCGATGGACTGTAATTTGGTTTGGGTTTCCCAACTTTTACATAATGGAAATTGGAATTTGGGGCTGCTTCAGTCTCTTTTCCTCGCTCATATTCAGTTAACCATTTTGGCCATTTTCATTTCCAAAAATGGTGCAGATGATTCTCTTAGTTGGGACAGTACAAATGAGGAATTTTCGGTTAATTCTGTGTCGGGTGAATCAACCTCAATCTCAATCCAACGATGATAGATTGAGCTCTACTCTTCATATTTCTGAAAAGGTTTGGGTCCAATTATGGAATCCTATTGTTCCTTATAAGATTCACTGCTTCTTACGACAAGCTTTGCTTGATCGCCTTCCAACAATAGTTAGTTTGCATATGAGGATTCATTCTATTGATTATATTTGAAAACTCTGTAGGCAGAATATTGAGACAACTGATCATCTATTTTTAACAGGGCCTGTGATTCTTCCATTTTGGTCTTCGGTCATTTTGAACATTGATACTTCGTGCTACTTAGAGAATGTGAGGGGAGGTTTGTTCCGAATTTGGCTAATTGCATGGCTTTTAAAAGCTGGAAGTAAACGTAGTCCGATGTCTCCTATCGTTGCGAGAATTTCCATTGGGGTTTGGTGTATTTAGATTTGTCGGAATGATGATGTGTTTCGTAATGCTCATTGGTCCTTACAAAAAGCTCATCAACTATTCATTGAACTCGCTTCTTTGTTAAATAAAGATAGATGCCATAAGCCATGCTCTCCATCTCGGTTATTTCAATCCATCTTTCATGTTCATATGGATAGGTCTCAAGGTGAACAGTATGTTCTACGGTCATCTGATTGTAATAATGAGAGTTGTTGTGCAGCGATTCTTATTAAATGTGTGGCAAGATGGATGCAGGCTACTAATCGTGTGGAATTGGGTTGTTGCTTTTACCTTATCAGGGGAACAAGTTAGTGGGTGGGTCCTTTCATCGTTAGCTGAATCTCAGTTAGTTGGGGATGCTCTGTCGGGTTATTATATATGTTTTATCTTGCGCTTTGACAAACTCTTTCATGCACTCTAACTCTCGTGTTTTAATGAAACATATATCTAATCGGGAGGAAGTGTCAAATATTATTGCTCCGATTATGTATGATAGCAGTGGATCTTCATAGTTGTGAGTTTTGTACAGACATGAAGATATTGGGTACCGCTAGACGGTTAGCTTTTTTTGCAGCTCGAGCTCGAGACCCAGTTTTCATCGATGGTTGTCTTGTAATATGCCTAGTTTTACTTAGTTTGGAGTTTAGTACTTTTGTGGTTTGTTTATATGTTCTTTATATTCCCTAACTATAGATTGTGCATTTTGGGTGGTTTACATAAATAAATAAATAAATAAATAAATATATATATATATATATATATATACTGCCCGGCCCAATAGGCCCAAGTCATCAGTCACGTGCCTGGCACGTCTTCACCAACCTCGGGCAACACACGTTCGTTGAGGTTCAGGTCATTGAGAAACAGACAGCGAGCTGGGGGCTTAGCATCCAGCGGGCAAGGTTACAGCGAGCTGGGAGGTTTGCCTACCGGGCAACAGTATGCACCGAGCAGGATTTACCATGCTCGTCAATGAAGGACGGTTCTCTTGAATGTGGACGGTTACTTCCGAGAAACCCGCCACCTTCTCCATGTTGAGACCGTTATAATGAATGGAACAGTTAATAAGGTAGTTAATGTGCCCGCCATTTATGCAATGATGTTTAATGGGCAGTTATGAGCAGTTACTCTCCGGCAACAGCTATATAAACTCCTCGAGATTGAGGGAGGTACGTGATTCTGATTGTTAGCCTAAACTCTGCCAAATTGTTGACTGAGTGAATTGTTGTACTAATTCTTACGCCTGAGGGCTTTTGCAGGGAATGCCCCTGCCTAGTTTACAGTTCTTTTCATTGGTTTGTAGAGTTGGGCCTCGAAGATCAATGATATATTGAAAGCCAGGAATCTAGTTAGCAAAGTCCAGTGCGTCTAAGAGGATTTTGGACGCATCAGTTGGTTCTGTTGCCGGGAACGAAGAAACATTCTTTGTGAAGTGAGATTCCATTATTGGTAAGTTTTAATTATGGCCGAAAACGGTGTTAATGGTGGTAACCCGGTGGAGGAAGTGCACACGGCTACCCCAAGTATGAATCTTCCGGCTGCCAATAATCCACTACCGCCGCCTCATGATGCACACCACCAGCTCAATCAACGGCGTGGGTTGGATTCGCTGGCTAGGAGTGTCGTAGCTGCTATTGGATTGGCTAATGAATTTCGGGAGGAAGCTCTTCGTCAAAGGGCTATCTATTTAGGGTAGATGCATCAGCTGAACTTGCAGTTGATTGCAATGGGTAAGCCGCCTCTACCCATTGAGTTGGAACCCCTTCCTTCTTTGCCCGCACCAAGCCAGGCTGCGAGTGGATCAAGAACAGGGGGCAATCAGTTAAATCCAGTACTCGTCCCCTCGTAACAACGTGAACGTGAATGAAGGGGACGTAATCGCCAGAAGGCCGAAGCTAGTCACGTGATCGCGCTGCGTGCGCATTCATGGCCGACCCCGAGTGGGGGATGATTCGGCACAGTCTCGACATCAACGTCGATCACCTTCTCCACGAAGGTCGCATTATCGCCGACCTCGTTCGCCCTCACCTCGAAGGTCGCATGCTCGCACTCACCGCACTCCATCTCCCAGGAGATCCCATGCTCGTCATCACAGGACGCCTTCACCTAGACGGTCTCAAGTACACTTGTCACATCAAGCCAAGGAAAGAAGGGAGTTGCAACAATCAGACGCTCAGAGAAATTTGGTGGCTAATGAGCGAGTTGCTCAGCTCGCTGGGGTAGCTCAGGCACAGGTGGCGCAGGCCGTGGGCGTTGCTCAAGCTCTAGGAGCTATGGGTCCCCCACAGGTCTCTCCCGTGCCCGTGGCACAGCCTCAGCCCGTGGGTGGTTTGCCTCCAACCATTAATATGCATGACTTTGAAAACCTGAAACGCCGTATAGAAGCATGGGAGCAGGGCAAAGCCCTTGATGGAAATTTTCTAGGCACTTCAGCCAGCCCTCTGGCTCCTTGGATTGAGAATGCACCGCCCAGCTTAGGGACTCATCTTCCCGAACATTAAAGAGTATACAGGGAAGACCAAGGCAAGAGATTGGTTGATGTCATTCGAGTCCCAGATCGGCTTGGTAACATCAGATGAGGCATTAAAAATTCGAGCTTTAGTGGGAGCGTTACAAGGAAAGGCTTTGGCATGGATGTGAGCTCTTCCGTGCAGATCAATCAACAATTGGGCTGACCTGCGAACAAATTTTTTAGCAAATTTTGGGACCTCGGGCACACTGGCAAAGACAAGGGCTAACTTGTCTAAGGTTAAACAGGGAGCTCACGAATCAACCGCTAGTTACTTGGAGCGGCTCACAAAAGTACTAGAGCAGGTTCCTGGGTTGACTGAGCAGGAAGTGACCTTATGCTTCGAGACAGGTTTGCTCGAAGGAGAAGGGGGATTAAAGTCATAATTGAGCATGCACGAGCCCAAGACGCAGGCAGAGATGTTAATGCGGGCTCAGAAATGGTGTGCGGGGGAGACTACGAAGAAAGAGAAGAAAAAGGAGAGCACTGAGGTTGGGGGTAATCCCAAGGGTAATAGCCAGGCTATGTGCGGTGGTTATAATAAAGGCAAATCGCGGTATGACCGCCCGAGAGAATTTCTTCGGGAAGCTGATCTTTCCCCGCTTAATACACTACGCGAGGATATCATGTATGAAATTCGGGATGAGCTTCCTCGCCCACCTCGCATGAATCCTGGGATAGCAGATACTAGGGATCGGCCAAAGAGGTGTGCCTATCATGACGATTATGGGTATACAACGGAAGAATGCTGGCCATTGAAAAAGGTCATTCAGAAGTTGATTAATGAAGGCCGGTTGGACCGGTTTAAGAGAGATGGAGGAAACAGGGGGAATGTTCCCCAAAGAGATGCACCCCCGATCAGAGGGGTAATAAACGTGATTATGGATGAGGAGCCTACACCAACTCAGCTTGGTAAGCAGATATATTCTTTGTCAAAGGTGGTGGATCGCCCAACCACTTTACAGGAAGGGGAAGAGACTATACAGTTTACTTGCAGCGAGCTGGCGAGCACTGTGGCAGGGGAATAGTCATTGATTGTCTCGGCTTTAGTGGATGGTTGGGTTGTACATAGAATCTTGGTGGATATTGGGGCTTGCAGGGACGTGATGTATTCGTGTTTCCAAGGCCTAGAGCTGAGTGATGACCGCCTCAAGACGTATGCGGGGACGCTGGAGGGCTTCACCAATCACAAAGTACCTGTAAAGGGTACAGTCGAGCTAGAAGTTTTTATTGGTGAAGGAAGCCGTACTCGGGTTGAGAAAATTACCTTCATGGTAATTGATTTGAAGTCTCCTTACAATATCATTTTGGGGGTACCGAGCATGGCTAACTTTCAGATGGTGGCTTCCATTCCCCATCAGCGGGCTAAGTTTTACACCGACCATGGAGTAGGGGTGCTAAAGAGTCAACCCCGGGCAGTGTTGGAATATGTACGAGACAGTCAGAGGAGGAAACAAAAGTTGACCTTGGAAGATGGCGAGCAGAAAATCACAATTAGCACCAAGGAGAAATCTCATGTGACTGTAGGACCATCGACAATTGTCGTGGTTGGTGAAACTACAGAAGATTGCGAGGTGGGCACTTGTCCTTTGCCGACATTGGGGTCGGGGGGATAGGTCGACCAGGATGTTGATATGGGCTTGGTGCCAGATGAAGGTTGTGAGGAGACTGTAGGTCCTTTGCCGACATTGAAGTCGGGGGGACAAACCGAGCAAGTAGTGGACATAGATGTAGATAAGCTTGATACAGTTGAAACTTAGGCTAAAGAAGAGGAGAGAGTGAAGTGTGACACGTTCCAAATGCGAGATGAACTGGAACTCACGGCTCACAACGAGCTTGAAGAGGTAGTTATCAATTCTGCTTATCCCGAGCAGAAGATAAAAATTGGCAGGGCACTGTCAGCGGAAGCTCGGGTAAATTTGATCAGGCAGCTTCAGGACAGTTTGGATGTATTCGCGTGGAGACCAGAGGATATGCAGGGGGTGAGTGAGGATGTAGCTCTCCATTATCTCAGTGTGGATCCAGCTTTCAGGCCAATTCAACAGCGGCCTCGAGTGTATTTTGCCGAGAAGGATCATGCTATCAAAAAAGAGGTGGAGAAACTTCTCAGTGCCGACATCATTGAAGAGATTCATTACCCAACTTGGTTGGCTAATGTTGTAATGGTTAAAAAATCCAATGGCAAATTAAGAATGTGCATAGACTTCACCGATTTGAATAAGGCTTGTCTGAAAGATTGTTATCCCCTACCTCGCATTGACAAGCTGGTGGATGCTATAGCGGGATTCGAGCTCCTAAGTTTCATTGATGCGTATTCCGGTTATCACCAAGTCAAAATGAGCGAGAAGGATAAGGCCTTGACAGCTTTCCGAGCTGCAGGAGGGCTGTATTGTTATAAAATGATGCCATTTGGTCTGAAGAATGCAGGAGCTACCTACAAACGGATGGTGAATAGGGTTTTCAGCTCACAGATCGACAGAAATGTAGAGGCCTACATCGATGATATGGTGATGAAGACAAAGGGGCACGACCACACAGTTGACTTGGGAGAAACTTTTGGCAACCTCAGGAAAAATAATTAGAAGCTTAACCCGAGCAGGTGCATGTTCGGGGTGAAGGCGGGCAAATTCCTGGGGTTCATGGTGACAGAAAAGGGTATAGAGGCTAATCCAGAGAAAATTAAGGCGTTAGTCACTATGAAGCCCCCTCGTTGTATCAAGGACGTTCAAAAGCTCAATGGTCGAGTTATAGCTCTTGACCGTTTCATTTCCAAGTCGGCAGAAAGGTGTTTGCCGTTTTTCAAGGTGCTCCGGGGAAACAAGGGGTTTGAGTGGACGAAGGAATGCCAGGAAGCCTTCAAGTAGTTGGTCGAGTATCTTGGGCAGCCTCAATTGTTAAGTAGTCCAGTCCTCGACGAGAAGCTTTTTGTGTATTTGGCGGCCACAGAGCAGGCTGTAGCCGCTGTGTTAGTTAGAGAGGAATGTAACTTACAAAAGCATGTATATTATGTTTCCAAGGCCCTCACCGTGGTGGCAAGGGCGATATTTTAATGCAGAATAGATAGTGTATTCGCTTGTTGTTGCTGCTCGAAAACTTCGAGCTTATTTTTCCGCATATTCTATCATTGTGTACACAGACATGCCTCTCAGAAAATTTTTGCACAAGCCAGATTCCTCTGGTCGTTTACTCACTTGGCCCATCGAGCTAACTGA
The DNA here is from genome assembly GCA_013146195.2 of Codonopsis lanceolata. Lineage (NCBI taxonomy): Eukaryota > Viridiplantae > Streptophyta > Magnoliopsida > Asterales > Campanulaceae > Codonopsis > Codonopsis lanceolata. Next base: position 392,036 of record CM028381.1, read on the forward strand.
GTTTGAGATTGACTACCCGCCTCGGTGGGCAATTAAGGCACAAGCTTTGGCAGATTTTGTGGCTGAGACTAGTTTCAAGGATTCAAGCGAGGAGGAGGTTTTGCCCACGACTGCGTCAACTAGTGCACCAGTTCAAAGGCCCCGGCCAGATTATTGCTGGGAATTACACGTGGATGGTTCAGCCAGTAGGTTTGGAAGTGGAGCTGGCTTGGTCTTAGTCCCGCCCGAGCAGGATGTGGAGTTTGAAAAGGCATTGCGTTTCAAGTTTCCAGCATCCAATAATCAGGCCGAGTATGAAGCCTTGATTGCAGGGCTCGAGCTTGCACAAGACATTGGAGTTTGAGAGGTGATTATTTATTGTGATTCACGGTTGGTCGTGAATCAAGTAAGGGGTGACTATGTTGTTCATCATCCAATGTTAGTTCGCTATTGTGCTATGGTGAAAGAGATTTTAAGGGATTTTGATTACTGGGAGCTGGTGCGGATAGGTCGCGAGGATAATATGCGACAGATTATTTATCCAAGATGGCTGAAGACGAGATTCAGTTTCTTCATCCAACGGTCATGATTGAATACTTGGAAGCTCCAGTGAGAGAAAAGGAGGTAATCATGGACATTGAGCCTGTCGTAAAGTGTTGGATAGATGACTTGAAGGCTTACATCGAGCATGGAACCTTGCTCGAGGACAAGTCGGAAGCTCGAACCATTCAAAAGCGAGCTTGTCGGTATGTTGTCCTAGATAAGATACTTTATCAACGGTCATATACTAGACCTTTGCTCAGGTGTGTACGACCAGAGATGACCGAGGGCATTTTAGGAGAGGTTCACGAAGGAAAATGTGGAGGGCATCCAGACCAACGGTCTTTGGCAGAAAAAGTTTTGGTCGCGGGGTTTTACTGGATTACTTTGAGGTGAGATACTGAAATGTATGTTCGCCGATGTGATAAGTGTCAGCGTTATGCCGATATACCTCAGTTACCCTCCACCGAGCAGACTCCAGTGGTGGCATCATGGTCGTTTGATATGTGGGGTATAGACCTCATTGGTCCATTTCTCTTGGCCCGCTCGAAGTTTAAGTATGCAGTGGTTGCTGTTGACTATTTTACTAAATGGATAGAAGCCAAGCCTTTGGCAACAATTAGTGAGGTCAATGTGATTGACTTCGTGCACGAGCATATATGGTGCCGTTTTGGGGTACCCCGGGCGATAGTATCTGATCACGGGACTCAATTCTCATAAAAGTTAACAAAGGCATGCGAGCAGATACGTGTGAAGCATTGGCAATCATCGGTTGCCTATCCACAGGGTAACAGTCAAGCTGAGGTCGCTAATAAGCAAGTCTTACATGTTCTCAAGCGAAATCTTGAAGATAAGGCAGGAAGATGGGTGGATGAGTTACCCTCAGCCTTGTGGGCGGTTAGGACAACGGTCAGGGGGCCAATAGGGGAAACAACTTTTTCCATGGCTTATGGATCCGAGGCAATGGCACCGGTGGAGATGTACTTGCCCAATCATAGAGTATCGCACTATGATGCCGAATCCAACAGTGTAGCTCGGGCAGCCGATCTTGATCTATTAGAAGAAAAACGGTTGGAATCTAAATTGAGAATGGCTAATTACAAACAGCGAGCGAAGGCACACCATGATAAAAGGGTTCGTGGTCGGTCCTTTGCTGTGGGCGAGTGGGTTCTTCGTAAAATTGAATCAAAGGGTCATCGAGTAGAATGGGGGAAGCTCTCTCCTAATTGGGAAGGTCCTTTTCAGATTGTCAGAATTGTTAAGGAAGGAACCTATATGTTGCGAACAGAGGAAGGTAGCGAGCTGAAACATCCTTGGCATACAGATCATTTGAAGAAGTACTATCGATGATTGACAGCGTACAAGCTATTTGTCTTTTTCCCTGTCTTAAAAGTTGAGGTGAAATTAATGAGCGTGCATTGGTTATCATTTTTTGATTATTTCGCTTACATCATTTAGTGCAAAACTCAATTATACTTTTGGCGGGCAGGGTAGTTTCCTTACCCGGTGTTTGAGTGAGTTAATGTTATCTCGATTATTCTCTTTCTCACGAGCACAGGGTATTTCTGCTCGTGGAAAAGGGTTGGTGTTCGAGTTAGTTGCATTGGTTATTATTCTCGATTATTCTCTCTTTCACGAGCATGAATTTCTTCTGCTCGTGAAGAAGGGTTGATGTTCGAGCTGGCTGTTTTGAAGGCCTTGTATTTTTTCATTATGGCAGGCCTGGAATGAATTGTCTTAATTTAAGAGTTTGTTTTTTAAAAAGAAACAGTTGGAATATTTATGAAGACACAAGCAGACAGAATATTGGCAGTGAAGTCAAAAGCACAAAAGTAATACTACATAACCAGGAAAAGCCAGAAAAATAAATTGTTCAAACGACCAGAGACACAAATTGTTTTTGAAGAATACTGTGGCACGCAGGCCGGTAAGTTTCAGGCATCGGGGGAAATGGTTGAGGAGGCTGCTTGATCAGTGTTAGTGGTTTCTTCGGGATTGGCTTCGATGATGATTACATCTTCTTCGTCGGCTGGGTCAGCAGTGTTTTCTGTTGCTTGCGCTTGAGCTGTCTAGATTTGAGTCATTAGCTCGCTTATGGTGACTTGGGCAGCAGGAGGATGGGTCCAGGGAAACAGTCCTTTTTTCTGCATCGGCTTCGGCGAGAGACTCCAACTCGTCCTCAGTGTATGGAATAAGAGCATGGCCAGGACGAGTTGAGGGGCAAAATGGCGGGTTGGTGCCCCATTCAGTGAGCAGCTTTGGCCGGATCTCCAGACCGCTGCACGATATTTTCCTCAGCACATGATGCACCCCTTGAAGGACGAAAGGGTAGGCTTCGTTCTCGACGCAAGAAGCAAAATCTTCAGAGTTTTTATAGTTGTCGATGATATTTTTTTTACTCTTCGTTGGGACGAGCTAGCTCTTCCTTTAGCTTTCTTTCCTGCTCGGTAGCAGCGGCCTTGGCTTCTTCCAGCTGGGTCTGGGAAGCTCGGAGCTCTTTTCAGACCAGGGAGATATTGTTCAAAGCCTTCTCTTCAGATTTCTTGGAAAAATCCAGGTGGGATTCCAAGCTTTTCTTTTCTTCTTCGATTTTGGAGAGCACAATCACTTTAGCAGTGAGAGTCTCCTCGGTCATTTTAAGCTCGACCCGAAGAGTATTGACAGTTTCCTCCAGGTGGTTTTTCTCCTTCACTATTGCAGCATTTGAATTGATGTTGTCGATAAGTCGATCATACATCAGCTCCGTTTTCGTGGCAATCTGCAAATTAGGGCATAGTCAGTGTCTCTGGCATATTAAAAGGAAACAGATTGCGAGAATAGAGAGAGCAGTTACTTCGGTCAAGCACATTCCCACTTCACCGACCAGAATCGAGCTCGCATGCTCTACACTTTTCTTCCGGACCCCACCATGTCGCAGCCTTCTCACTAAGCCTAGTCCCACAGTAGCGGGGTAACCACTACGTTTGAAGATGTTGATTTTGTCCAGATCGGGCACGTTGGCTATCTCGGCGATCAGGGCTCCAGCTTTCTCCCGATCCTTAGGCATGAAAAAGTTGTCTTTATGCCATGATGGAGTGGGTGGGCTAGCATCTCCAAGCACAGCTTTCTCTGCTCGATGCCTGCTCCTTTTTTCTTTTGGGGGACTTTGGCTTGGGGTGGCTGCACTGGTCGTAGGATGGGTGCTTATCGTAGTAGGATCAGCTCTTTGAACAGCGGGCATTGTGGCTGCAAGCGTGGTAGGTTGGCTCGGCTCTGGTTGACTCCGTTTTGTACCTCGCCCGGTTGTAGAGGCCGGAATAGTTGGAAGAGCGGCAGGAGTTTGAGTGGAAAGATGCTTGCCTCTTTTGGTCGCTCCTTTCTTAGCGGCCTGCAGGAACTTGTTTACATCGTTTAACTGCTTCATATCTGCAAGTACCAAGGCAAAGATAGAGAAAAACAAATTTCAGCAAATAATGGCTTTACAAGTTTTAAACCAAGAGCAGAGTTTAAAATCAGACCGGTAATCAAAAAGGCAGGTGTGCAGTTGGATCCAGTTCGTGCACAATCAAGGCACTCACTAGGAAATTTCCCTCCATGGCATTTCCCCCAGTAGGGATGTGGTTGTTCGGCTTCGATGGTAACTCGGGGCTCGACTCCATCCACATGCCAACTTATGATCCCGGCCAGACGAAGAAGAGTTGAATCAGACGTGAGGACTCGCCAGTCGAGTACCCAGTCTTGTCCAGACCGCCCATCCCGTCCATCTTTCACCCCGAGCAGCGATCTTAAGGCCCTGGCTATTTGGGGTTCGCCAACTCGGAAGGCAGTCTTGTCGTAATCGGGGAGCCCGAAGTCGTGTATGTAAGGAGCAAACGGCTAGCCTATTCTTGATTCAACTAACAGGGCTTTCCCGTCCCAGGAATCTACCTTATTGGGGCCATCATTCAAAAGTTTGAAGTAATTAGGGTTTGAGCGTCCTGTGATACGTCGAGATTTCTTATCTAAGGAAAATAGGAAAAAATTCCTAAACAAGGTCATCTCGAGCTCGAACCTGAGCAGCCTACAAGCAACGGTGTATGCGACTAGAAACCTTACTGTTGTAAGGATCAGGTCGCAGGGGAGGGAGTTGGTCATGTTCAGAAATTCTACAATGAATGGGCCTAGGGTGAGACAAAGTCCTACAACGAAGAAATCGAAGTAGAATACCATCTGGTCCCCTTGGTAGTTATGTCCGTTCTCATTGATATCCAGGTCGAAGGCTTTTACCCAGTAGTTCTTGGGGTCCATACCCAAGGAATAAAACCAGGCATCAACATCGTCTTCACAGGTCAAGTCGTCCCATTTGATCGAGGAGGTGTTGGTGACGATCTGTTTGCCTTTAAGTGTGTCCTTATTTTGTTCAGATTGTGGGTTGCTCGAGCTGGGGAGGTTTTCAATTCGATCATCATCCTCGGAAACGTTTTGTTTATCTCTGCTCGTCTCCGGTTCAGCAAGGTGTTGGGGTTTTCGTTTCCGCGAAATTAACGAGATTTCTTCCAGCTCGCTCTCCTCGGAACTGGAACTAAAAGATACTGAGCTCTCCTCGGTTTCAGTGGGAGCACCATGGTCGTAGCCACGGCCTTCGATTTCTGAGTGGGTTTCGTCGCTGGACATCCTACAGGAAACAGGAATCGAGGAACACATGTTAAATCTTGCTCGGGTAGTTAGGCAAGAACAAATCAAGTAAAACCCATGGCAAGAGCCTATCCTAAGATCAGTGAGCGGGGCACCGGTCAAGTATTCCTCGATTCCCTTACTTGGACTGGAATGGTTTGGTGACAGAAGGGGGGACAAGATGAATAGAAGAAATCGGAATCGAAAAGCCTACATTTTGACAGATTATACTTTAAATTTAAGTCTTCAACAGACTAATTGCAGTAGAGATCGTATATGGGTAAATGGCACTATGGAGCCCTAATTTGGGATTAAAACAGTAAAAGCATGGATAGAAATGGCAACAAAGATTAAAAGAAGTACCTGTTAGTGTAGAGGAGTGGAGGCTGAAGATCTTGGAAGTTTGTTCTGGATTGAGCACTGATGTAAGCATGATCGGCACCGATATAATCTCCAAATGCAGAAATGAAGTTCTCTTCGGGTTTGAAGTCTCTTGAAGCGGTAAAAGTTGAAAATGGGGAGAGACTCCCGCTTTTATATCAGTTGAACCGTCGCTTGGAAGCTACTCATCATTAGGGCTCGAGAGTCGAGGTGACATTTAATGGCTCATTGGGAAATGGGCCCGTGTAAGTGCAAAGAGGCGGCGGATAACGACTTGTTTCTTCATAACTTTTTTGGGCTGACATCCACTTATAAATTTGATCGTGGGCAACTCGATGCATTCATAAAAGCTACATTTCAAGGGTGATTTAGTTGGGGGATTCAAATTTCTTCTCCTCGCTCCGAGCATAAATACTCGATATACAAGGAGTAGGGGGCTACTGAACTGCCCGGCCCAATAGGCCCAAGTCATCAGTCACATGCTTGGCACGTCTTCACCAACCTCGGGCAACACACATGCGTTGAGATTCAGGTCATTAAGAAACAGACAGCGAGCTGGGGGCTTAGCATCCAGCGGGCAAGGTTACAGCGAGCTGGGAGGAGGTTTGCCTACCGGGCAACAGTATGCACCGAGCAGGATTTACCATGCTCGTCAATGAAGGACGGTTGTCTTGAATGTGGACGGTTATTTCCGAGAAACCCGCCACCTTCTCCATGTTGAGACCCTTATAATGAATGGAACAATTAATAAGGTAGTTAATGTGCCCGCCATTTATGCAATGATATTTAATGGGCAGTTATGAGCAGTTACTCTTCGACAACAGCTATATAAACTCCTCGAGATTAAGGAGGGAGGTACGTGATTTTAATTGTTAGCCTAAACTCTGCCAAATTGTTGACTGAGTGAATTGTTGTACTAATTCTTACGTCGGAGGGCTTTTGCAGGGAGTGCCCCTGCCTAGATTACAGTTCTTTTCATTGGTTTGCAGAGTTGGGCCTCGAAGATCAATGATATATTGAAAGCCAGGAATCAAGTTAGCAAAGTCCAGTGCGTCTAATAGGATTTTAGACGCATCAATATATATATATATATATATATATATATATATATATATATATATATATATATATATATATACACACACACACACACACACACACGCTTTGTTTGTTGGAAAAAAAAAGTGGATCATAAAATTTAAGAATATGGTGTCTTTAGAGTAACTTGTAACTTGTAAAGCCATGCATGCATACCAGGTGGACTTTCATACATTAATGAGTTGAACCTTGTTCAACGGTATAAAATGAGTCAACAAAAGCCCATGCACATGTGAGCCCATAATTAAGGAATAATTGTGAGTTGGTCTACTTTTTAAAGTTTTAGTTCATTTTAGAATCGTGTTTTTTTTCTTCAGTGATGTTAGTCTTACCACTAGTGTTACCATTCGTATTACAACTTGATTTAAAAAAGACATAGTTGACTTTTCAACTTTATCTTTCACATAACAAGTTGTAACAATAGTGGTAGCATTGGTGGTAAGTCTAGCATTTTTGTTTTTTTTTTTAAATCAGAAAATGACATTTTTCGGGGCGAAATGAGTGTGATACCCTTAATGAGTCTGAGGCGCGCTACGAAAATATACCGTGATTCAAAAATTTATGCACCACGATTCAAAAAAAATTAAAAATGCATCACGATTCAAAAATATATGCATTAATTTTTACACTGCGGTTCAATAGTTTAATTGTGTAGTCTAATTGTATTGCGATTCATCAATGTTTATCCTACAATTCATCAATTTTATTGCATTATTTTTTTGCACCGTGGTTCAATAGTTTAATTGTCTAGTCTAATTGCATCGCGATTCATCAATTTAATCCGATATTTTTGCACTGCAATTGAAAATAATTTAACTATCTAGGCTAATCGCACTGCAGTTCAAAATCGTAATGAAACAAACCATGTCATCAGTCTTCTTCTTCCTTCTCATCTGTCGTAAGCCTTTTATCCCTCCTCCTTCGCCTTAGTCGATCCCTGTTTCGTTGCTCGACAATGGTGATTTTCAAATTCAAAATGTGTTGCTGGAGTTGTTGAAGGAGACGACGACGACATTACCGGAACAATATTTCGAAAAATGATTTTTTGCGGTTGAAAAAAAGAATGGTGAACTTTTGGAGTTAAAAACTTTTAAAAAGGGACCGAGCAGAATTTTATCCCATAATTAAAGTAAAAAGAAAAAAAGGGTGGAAATCGGATCGGCACCATGCGAATAAATGTTAACCGCAAAAGTCCACCATAATTTTTTAAAACCGCTACAGTGCACTTTTGAGGGGAAAATGACAAAGATACTCTTAATGAAGAAAATGGGTGCAGACAAAGCTACTGAATTTTGACATCGCAATGCAAAAATCTTCGCCCAAATTTGGGAATCGCAATACAAAAATTAGGCATCGATCATTAATTTTGGAGGCAACGACGCCCGAATTGAAGATAACGACGCACATCATACAAGTACGATGACATTGAATGTGAATAGTACAATCATTATCATGGTAGCTCTGGTGAATATAAACCATGTTGTTTTTGAGCTTATGAGTTACTTTTTCATTTATTTCTTCTGTTTTGCCTGTGTTCCATATGAAGTGGGTGTATTGGTCATGACAACGACGCTCAAATTGGAGGCAACGACGCCCACATCATAGCCAACTACGCCCACATAGGTTGGAATCCATCTTCGAAGTAAGGAAGATAAAATGAATCTGAAGTAGACTTTCACTACAACTCGTTCATCAACTCGAGCAATATCCAAATGTTGCACAACTGAGCGTAGACCTTGAAATCTCTTTCATTTTATTTGGTGGGTGAAGGATCACCTAGGTTTAGCTACAAGAAAGAGAGGGAGTATAATACTGTAGGTGGAAACGGTGAGGCAGGTTATGGAGGGAGACGAATGAAGAGAAAATGATGGTTAAAATGAATAGGAATATGAATTGGGGAATGTGAACATTCAATCCCTATTCAGTTGACATAGAAAACTGTTCGCAAATGACATAAACAAAGGAAGGGATATTTTTGGAACAAAACTTAAAAAAAAACACTTAACAGGAATTAAAAAAAAAAGGTAGTAGAACGATTATAATTTCATAAAAGTGTACCAACATGCAATTATTCCAAAAAAAAAATAGAGGTAAAATAATGACATTGTTTAAAGAGAAAGTTACGAATAAAACAATTTTTTGGAACATACGAAAAGAAAGATAAAATAATTTTGAGACCGAAGGAGTACTTGTTTGTACAATATGTTACGAAAGAGAGAGAGAGTGAATGAGAGTGAGAGTGAGAGTGAGAGAGAGAGTACATATATAAAGAGAGAGAGTACATAGAGACAGAGAGGACATAGAGAGAGAGAGAGAGAGAGAGAGTATACATAGAAATGAAGATTATTACAAGGAACATCACCAACAGGCACAAGGATGGATGTCATTGTTAGCACAGACTTAACACTAGATCTCAACACCAATTGGCAGATTTAGCAGTAAGCATGAGGTCCAGATTGCAAAGCTGAATGGATCACAGCAAGTTTAGCTTGACTCAGTACCGTGTTCCAGAGAAAGTGGATGGTGAAAAATCGCCTCAAATGGTTGGTGGCACAGCTCAAATGCCACCATGACCCCATTGGCAGTAGTAGCTCGCAGGGCATTTTCTCTTCCTGAAGGAAGGCTCAGATGTACTCGGGCTTGTGTAATGGATGATATACAGACGAGTGGCTAGCTGCAGCCTGCGGACCATAATGCCACGATGGATTGCTCAAAGGCGGTATCATAGGAGTTGGGCCCCTTAAGTTATAGTGTGGTGTGGCCCCCCTCAAAGAACAGCCATCTTGCACTGGCACTGTAAGCTGACCTAGCTGCTGAGGTACTTGCAAAGAATGGAAAGCGTAGGCATTACCTACCGGAACAGTTGGGGAGCTTTCTGCTGTTGCAATACGTGGTCGTTTCTCTTTTTGCAGTTGCGAATTGGAGATGAGGTGAGAAACTCGGGCAGGGCGTTTCTTTGTGCCCTTGAAAGCTTTAGATGAAATCTTAGGTTTTCTTCGTAACTGCCTAATGCGTTCTTTAAGATTTTTAGGTGACATTTCAACCTCAAGCCCATACTTCTCAATGCATCTGATCACAGAGAAGATAGCTCCTACTTCTGTTTCTCGGGCCTTGGCCTGTACACAAGTTTGATAAATACAGAATAGGTTATCATATCTGTTGGGTGTTAAACTGAAAATGAAAATTTTAACAGCACGGGAAAGAACAAACATACATGTGCTTCAGCAGAGCCATTTCCCTTGGTACATATTTTCTTACTGAGCTCCTCCGCAGATCGCAAGTGGGATTTCAGGACATACACAGGCGGAATAATCTCAACAAGATCAAATGCATAAATATATTTCAACGCCAACAAATATTCCTCCCTTCTGATGAAGTTTTGAATTAAATCTGTTCCATGAACAAATCGTTCAGATTCAATCACAGTGCCATTCGAGGACAGATGATATGTGTGTGTGTGTCAACAAGCAGCCAGAAATCACTAAAATGTGGACATTTAAACAATTCAGGAGGAGATACTTGAGCTTACCAAAGAAAGGAAGGAATAGTTTCGTGTTTACTCTTCAAGAAAAGAATTTTGCACACTTCAACCCCCCCAGGTGCCAGGAAATTGTAAATCTCAAACCCACATTGCAATGTAAAGGACAACGTTTCTTTTAATATACTCCCTATCCCTAAATGAGTGTCCATTTTTAAAGTTTCTTGTCCCTAAACGAGTGTCCATTTTTCAGTAAGTTAACTAATTTCACGTTCGACACATCATGTCCTTGTGTAGACTTCTAATCTTATAGGTGGATTTTAAGGGCATTAATGTATAAGTGCTACTAAAATGCCCCAAAAGTCGACTTCCTTAATTTTAGTGAAAAACTAAAAATGGACACTCATTTAGGGATAGAGGAAGTATCTTTTTTTATTTTACGTGAATGCTAGATAGAGTTTGATGACAGGAATACACTTTGTTTTTTTTTTTCCTTTTTGAACTCTTAACTCGAAGGTGGGTCAGGACAAGGCTGTAGAGAAAAATTCCCATTTTTATTGAAAAAATCCATTGAGATGCACTGAAACAACAAAAATACAGACAAAGAATCCTACTAAACAAATTCAGGCATACATAAGATCCGAGGAATATAGCTCGATGTATTACCTTGTCTCAATTCTAAATTCTAATCATGCTTCAAATCATTTAATTCGAGTACTGAAGATCAAAACATGAAGAGATGATATTGATCCAGATGAATTCTTCACCAAGAACTTCTCCAAATTGTCCATTCCTCACCGTCTCCCCAAGTTTCCTCTGATGGAACTTGAGTCCTTTCCTAAAGAGACCATGATGGTGAATAAGGATGGTAAGGAAGTTTTGGTAGTTTGGAATGACCCTATGTTTGAGTGTAGTGTGCTATTTTGTCAGGGAGAGAAAGGACAGGGAACGACTCAGAGTGAGAAGAGATTGGTGATCCATGGTTTAAGGAGGAGGAAGAAGCATTAAATAAATGGAGAAAGATGTTTTCAAAATAGATTTGACAACTCTTATCTTGTAACCAGCTGAAAACAGCACTGTAGAAGCGGATATTTCCTCAATCTTCCAATTCAAGTAAACATGTTACTACACAAATGTCCATAAAATAGGAAAATATATAATTTTCACCAAACAAATGGAAGTTCCAGCATAAACTTGGGAAAAAGTAAATAAATATCAGCTCTGTAAAGAATCATTCGTACAGAGGCCTGTATTTTCCTAACAAGCCAAGAGTACATATATAGAAGTTTATTAGGAATTTGAAGTTAGGATGATCTTTAGGATAAAAGAAAGGAATTCAGGTCTGAATCTGATTCGTGGGATTGAAGGAGCAATAAAAACAATGAAGAAATGGACAAAAACAAGAGGATAGGCCTAGGCATAACAAAAAAAGAAAGGCCTACGCATCAAGCACAGGGTCCCATAGGCCTCACACGTAAGGGTTCTTAAGTCTTAACCATCGCATATAATAATACACTCGAGTCATAATATTCTTCATTTACTACTACTGAAATAATGGAAGTATGACTTGGGTCGCAAGACAAATTGGTGGCTAAGGGACTGCCATAACTAACTAAGCTACTGACTAGGATCTATGATAAGATGACTGTCTAACGTCCAGTGACTTCTGTCTTAGCCCACAAAATGCACCCCTAGAGGACTTCTGATTATTAATAACGATACTAAGGAAAGTTTGTAGGACAAAAAGACTAGAAAACATCCAACATTGAATTGAACCAAACTACCCAAATCATCCACTCTTTCTTGGGAAATTATTACAAACTGTAACGATGGTACAGTCAATGTGTAACTGTTACGATTCTCAGATTCAAGTATTTCCACTGTGGCAAATGAATCCAAATCTAGATTAAAATAATATAATGTTTGATGCCATGAATTTGTAATGGAATTCCTACAACTCCCAAAGGTATAACACCAAAGGACAACATACCATCAAATCATAATTACCAGCAAATAAAAATAAAAAATGTTGCCAAAGGAGCTAACCAAAAGACAACAAATCATCAAATCACAATAGCCAGCAAATAAAAAAAACAGAAACCATAGAAGCTAAGGGATAAGCAGGGCAAATAATGACACAACGCAAAATCGACAGGACAAGAGAGAGAGTACCAGTCATCTTATCAGCTAAATCAAGAGCCTTAAACAAATCAGGAGCCTCTTCGCGCTTGCAAACAGTATTGAAATGATTAATAAGCTCATCTGCATCAACCGAAGTGGACAACTTATAGGTTGCTAAGAATTGCAGGTATGCTAAGATCTCAGAAGATACACGCTTAGATCCTACAAATCTGGTTTTCCACTCAGCTGCCAACTTCATAGCTTCTTCTTTGATATGAGGTTTAATCTCTCCCTGAACTTTCATTAACTGCCGTAGTAAGACGAATAAACTCTGCATGAGATGTGGTATAGACTTCTTATCCACAGTATCTTCTGAACGATAGAACCCACGAAATGCATCCAAAACCAGCTTTGTTGGCTCTGAGGCACAACACAACAAGGTAGGAATTCCATCACACACTACATTATCTAATTCCCTCTTTACATCCTTACAGGTGTTCAAGTATTTTTCGTCACAAAAAGAACCCAAAGATAAAGAGGCATCTGTGGAACTCAATTGTGAGTTTTCTGTTGAAGCACAAAACAAATAAACCATTAGTAAGATATCTAGAAGAACACAGACTTCGTCATCGCTATATATACAATGAAACCCTGAATACTTACCAGGAATCCTTTTTGCGAGTCCGAGTAATTCATACAGTTCATCGACATGTCTATGTTGTGGAAGAGTCTCGAGAAGATTCACAAGCTCATTAGAATCAAAAGCAGAAACCAAACCAAAGCAGACCACAACTTTCAGAAAACAAATTATTTGTAAGGGATCTTCAATCTTGGTTTTCATTATCTCCATCCAAGTCCCCATAAGTTTTAATGCTCTTTCCTTGATCCACGGGTTGATCAGCGGCGAGAGTCTCATTAATTCCTCTAACAGAAGAATGCAACTACTCCCGATTACATTGGCATCAAATTTCCAATATGCTGACTTCGGACGATGATAAAGTCCTTCGATTGCATCCAAAACAAGCTTTGGCGAGTCAAACGCAGTTTGAAGAGCCATGGAAACTTCCTTGCGCAGCAATTCATGATCTTGAAAGTGGTTGTTTAGAAGATATAGCAAATACCTTCCATTCATATTGGCAAGGATGAGAACCATTTGCTTTGAAATAGGTTTTGAGTCTACGATATCAGTATTTGATGACATCTGTTTATTGCCAAACTTTTGCAGTTGTTCAGTCTTTTCACAGGTAACAATAGCTTTGGAGTGAATCTGCACTTGTTTCTGTTTAAGATCTGTCATAAATAAGTAGTAATAATGAGTTAACAGGCCTGAACAAAAAATTGTATTATCTTCTACAAGTGACACTACGGCATGTTACAGAAATGGTATACAATAAAGATGGATAACTTCATGCTCCACATACAGGCACAGAAAATTACCAGGAATCTTATCTACATAACCAAGCAGGCGGCATAATTCCGGGGCCTGTCTGCAGTGAGCAATAAGCTGAACATGACTTAGAAGCTCATGAGGCACAAAAGCAGAGGCCAAGCCATAGGCAGCTATAAGATGCAAGAACCCTAAAACCTCCAATGAAGTTTCAACCACTGCCGTCATTTTCGCCTTCCATTCACCTGTAAGTGTAAATAGACCATTTAAGAGTTTTCTAAGCAATATGAACTGCTTTCTCAAAAGGGAATCCTTATTCTGGTTTTTATATTAGCATGCATAGTGGTTGAATCGGAATACATAATCGTGTACCGTGATTTCATTTTTATAAAATTACATGACGCACATGACAATAACCTTTGGGTATCATAGGATATGTTTAGCATATGGCAATACACAACAAATTTAGGTATTACATTTGAAAATGTGAAATAGATGCACAAAGATGGAACCATAAATAGAGATGAGGGTATCCATATAATTTTGATGGTTGCTACTATAATATTGGTAAGTTCAGACATAACAACTATGATTTCACTGATTTCCACCGGAAAATCATTAAATACAATCCAAAGTCCAAACCTTGAAAAGTTTCAAGAAATAATTTAGTTGTGAAAGCTCCTAAAATCTTTATATGCTGACTTTGTAAAAAAAATGTGATTTCTTGAACCTACTATATAATTTTATTTGGTGTAATTTTATATTATAAGACTAAACCATTGTAAGGAACGACGTTGTATCGCAAGATATGTTATTGTACCTAAGAATTACGTATTGTAAGATACATCGTCGAATGGCATACGCAGCTAAGACACATACCAATTACCCTCAATTTTGTGAGCTAAGTATTGAGTATCTTACATACTGATAACTATGTTAACATGTAAGCAGTGGATGGCAATCGAGTAGGTAAAATGAATATTGACATGGACGGAAATAGTAAAAAAATCACAATATCTAGAAGTTGTAAGTTTATCCGTGGACTATTATCAAGAAAGAGATTACCCCAAGACAAAACAGAAATGAGGAAAAATAATTAATTAACATTGTGTGGTTGAACTCACTGGCAAGTTCCAATGCTTCATCTTTAATGTTAGACTGGATCTGCGGCGAAACTACTATTAGCTGCTCTAACAAAAGAATGCAACTGCTCCTAACTACACTCGCTTCAAACTCGACATCTCCATTCTTCAAATGGGGAGGGTAAAACCCTTCCATTGCATCTAGAACTACTCTTGCAGGGTCCAACGATAGTCCTAACACCCTAGAAACTTCATCACCCATTGCATCGAGATTCTGTGCTTGCTGGTTCAGGAATATTTGCAAACTCTTACCATCCATGTCTACAAAAAGGTCTAAATCTGAAGATGAATGTTTAGTTGCACAGCCTCCAGAGAAATCTTGAGCTGATTTGGTATTAGCTGGTGCCAGTTGTTTCCCTTTTGAATCAAGCTCTTTGGAGCGTTCTTCAAGCAATTTTTGTTCTATACTTAGTTGCTTCATTTTTGATTGAAACTCCTCATGGCATTGCTGGTTAAACTCTTTGATAGATTCCAGTTTCTTCTCTTTCGAATCAAGCTCCTTGCCTCGTTCTACAAGCAATTCTTGTGTTATACTTAATTGCTTCTTTTTCGAGCGGAACTCCTTGAACCATTTTTGCCTAAACTGTTCGACAGATTCAAGTTGCTTCATTCTTGAATCAAGCTCTTCAGCACGCTGTACATTCGACTTTTCAAGAGACTCAAGTTGTTTCTCTTTAATCTCGAGCTGTCTCTGGTATTCATCAATTGAATTTTGAACCGATGTCAGTTGTTCTTCCTTAGAATCAAGCTCATTGGAACGCGTTTCTAAACATTTCTCAAAATCATCAAGTTCTTTCCCATGATTTTCCAACCTCAATTCAAGCTCATTGGCTCTCTTTTCTAAATAACTCTCACGATCATCAAGTTCTTTCCCACGAAATTCCAACTCCAATCCAAACTGTTCCTCCTTCGAATCAAGCTCGCTGGAACGCTTTTCTAAATTTCTCTGAAATTCATCAAGTACTTTCCCACGATTATCCAACTGCTCCTCTTTCAAATTAATCTCCACAAGCTTTTCCCCAACCGACTTTTGAATCGATTCAAATTGTTTCCTCTCCAATTCAAACCTCTCGCAAAGCCTCTCCACCAATTCCTTCTTAGTATTCATTCTCTCTTCACACTCGGCCGATTCTTGAGCCAAATCCAAACCCAAACACTTCTCTTTAAAATTAAATTCCTTCATCTGTTCCTCTTGGAATGCTTTAAATTCCTTCTCCTTACTCTCGAGAGTCTCCATCCGTTGCTCAATTGACACCCGAATCGACTCCAGCTCTTTGTTGCTCTCAAAAACCGATTCTTG
Organism: Codonopsis lanceolata; assembly: GCA_013146195.2. NCBI lineage: Eukaryota > Viridiplantae > Streptophyta > Magnoliopsida > Asterales > Campanulaceae > Codonopsis > Codonopsis lanceolata. The sequence continues at coordinate 408,094 of CM028381.1, forward strand.
AACAGAGGATAAATATTTCTCTCTAGCTTCAAGCTCATCGTAGGATTCTTGAAAGGAAACTTGGGTCGAATCCAAATTCTCTTCAAGATCCTTCCATCCATTGAAGAGCACAAGAATCGCTTTCCTGAGCTTGTGCTTCTTCACTTCTGTCAACTCCAAACTAGCCGATATCTTCTTCAGTGAACCCATATGTCGATAATCTAAAAACAAAGAGAAAAAAACTTGAAAACCCCTGAGGCTTGAGAGATGAAGAGAGATAAATTCATATTCACAAAACTGGCGGATTATGGTTAGGGTTTGGATATTTGGTAGGGAAAGGAGGGTTTTTGAGGGAAGAACAGCGAGGAAAGAGTTAGACTCTGTATCAGACAAACTCTATGTTGGCCATAAAGTTGTGTGGGTGGGGGAGCTAATGCATTTTACACCTCAAGATTTGCATAAAGTTGCTAACTGGGGTATGTGATTTATATTTTCATATATTAGGGTCTAAGGTTGCGATTTTGGTGTCATTAGAGGAGTCCAGATCTCCTGTATCACTTGTGTGTATCATTGGTGTACCACTTTTCATCTCCACCATTGCATCTCAACTAATGGTTGAGATGAAAAGTGGTACACCAGTGATACACACAAGTGGTACAGGAGATCTAGACTCGTCATTAGAGATGGAATTAAGAAGTTGTTAATGTTTTGGATGAAAAAGTATGGTGTGGTGATTCGTAACATTTTAGATTCTGGAGTGAGATTAGTACATGACATCTATCTCTTTCTCCCGTTGTCGTGCACCCAGACAATGCACGTATAGATATATGACCTACTACTTCCTTTCTATCTCTAGTGAACGAGTACACCTAGTATGCATGCATAACACAATCGACACAACATCCATCTCTTCCTGATAAAACAAAGCTTTGCATTCAAGCCAAACCATTCATTTTATTTCCTTTTAAAGATCTTTATTTTGATTCTACGTGATGGAACCCACCCCCCACCCCCCAGTGAATTGAAGAAGCACTGCAAACTACACGTGATATGACTACATATTAAATCATTATTTAAAAAATACATTATCTGCAAACCATAAAAAAAAAAAAAAACTTTGTTTTTGATAATTATTACTAGGTTCACAATGGTCTAAAATCTTTGTTTCACCTTGACATGTCACTAAAGTTCCCTCCAAGTTTTATTCAAAAACTAACATAAACCCTAATTACAATTGGGAATGCATCTTGAACCCCAATGTGAAAACAATTAGAACCACATGGTGGAGCTTGCAACTTTGGGGACAAATATCATTAAGGTGGTCAAGTGTAATTAGCCTCTGTCCTTGTTTACTACCTCCGAGGCTCCGACCCCTTTTCTACTCATTCAGTTAGAAAGCGGGGCCCGCTTTCATTTTTTTTAAGCATGATAAGCGTGTGGTGACTTGTCCTTATCCAAACCTCAAAAGTCAAGTCAACGAAATAATATCCACTTTATCACAAAATTAAGATCTTGTTTTTTAAAACTTATCTTTTTAAAGCATCATTTTTATTATTTTATTTTTATTTTTTTATCTTATTTTAATTATGGACCATATATGCATGCATGACCTTTAAAAAAAACTACACATTAAACTAATATAAATAATTAAATCAATTGGTTTTTCTTAATTCGTGGGCCGGATCAACTAGGACAATAATTTAGAAATGGAGGGAGTAGTTTTACTCAAAATTTTCTTTTTTAGGATAAAACTTTACCACTTTATCCTTATCTTTTCACCATACTTTAATTAGAGTGAATTTTCCAAATAGTCCATGAACTTTTTGGTATTTTTGTGATTGGTCCTTTATCGACCTAATTGGTCCCTGCACTGATCCATTCGAGGAATTGGTCCTTCCATCTAATTTCATCCATTTTTAGTCGTTAAATTTGAACGCGTGCGAGACATGTGTGTTTTTGTCAAATGTATAAAAGTCATTTATTTGGACAAAATAGAGGGACTTGAACCTGTTGAACAGATCCTTGCCATCACCGACACGCTCTTAGCCGTAGAGAAGCGTGTGGGCAACAACAACAACCGGTCGGACTGGTACTCGATCTTTTGACTCGTTGTTTGACTCACGACTCTAAGCTGATTGCGAGTCAGTACAAGAGACTCGCGCTCTTATTAAATCCTATCAAGAGCCAATTGCCCTACGTCGATCAAGCCTTCCAACTGGTGTTCGAGGCTTGGTTCGTTCTCTCAAACCTTATGCAGAAATCGATTTACGACAATGAACTTAATTTTCCCCAGCAGTTTAACCCTATCGGGTTTAACCGTGAGGTTCAGCAATCGCAGCAACACCATCAACAACCACAATAGCAACAACAGCAACAACATATTTTTTTTTCTTTCGTTTTTGGATTGTGAGACCTCATCAACTACGTCTCAACCTTTTTGGATCGGATGGCCACGACTTGGACCAGAACGAACGTAGTTAGACCTCATCAACTACATAATTTTCTGTCTCAATCTAACCTAGTCCGGTCATTGTGGTAACAACCATTTCTTTTTTGGTTAGTCCTATTTGTTCAAATGGCTATATTTGATAAATGCCACTTGTTCCAAAGTAAGCCCACCCGGCAACAACAAGTAACAACAATGATATGGAATGCATAATATGTGATTGTAGTAATTTCATATTTATTGCAAGTTGCACCCTATATTTCAAACAAAATAATCATATTGGTGCTAAATTTTGGCAACTTCATAAACAGTCCCTGTACTAATTTAAAGGAATTTTTATTTTATCATTGGGCAAAAACATGTGAGAGACACATGTATGTATTTAACGACACAATTTTGACGAAATTGGACGGAAGTACCAATTGCGTTTAATGGAATAGTACAAGGATTTGATTTTTTCGAATTGTAGTACAGGGACCAATCGCAAAAATGACAAAAAGTTCAGGGATCATTTGGGAATTATTATGAGTTATATACACATGTGTTTTAAAAGAAACCACACATCATACCAATATTAACAATCAAGTTAATTGTTTTTCCTTAATACACATGTATGTGTGCTGAGTCAAACATGACAATAATTTTGGGATAGATGAGTATAATGTTTTATATTTTAGATAATGATATTTTAAGAGAATCTATTATCATTTCTAAATAATTGTCCAACTCTTTTTTATTTGTTTAAATTATTATTTTTTTCAAAGTTTCCGTTTAAAAAATGTATTTATCATTGGCAAAGCCTTGTGTAGGATCGAGTCTCATTTAGAAATTCACGGATCATAATAAATAAATAATTTGTTACTAAAAATCATAAAAGAAAGTCAATCAAGTGGTTAAGAGGTAGCACCGAAGGTTTAGCGGGAGCGTATGGGTTTGACTTTTACAAGTCATGGAATTAACTTATTTTGCACATTAATGTGAAGTTTCTCATTTTGCTCCGATGCTCATGCACTTTCAAAGTTTGTCGTCGAAATTCTTGTATTTTTCACGTCTTACAGTTTAATCCTTTATCAGCTCCGTTAGCCACCCGTTAGCATCAATTGTCTTGGGATACTTGACGGACCCCTAACGGACTTTAACGAAATGCTAAATGACACATTTAAAACCAAACGTGACACATTGAAAAGACAAAAGTAACATATTTTAAAATTAAAAGTGATACTATAAAGGAAAATTTATTATAATTCTCATTAAAATACAAAGTAACACTCTTAATACTAAAAAGTGACACTCTTAATACTAAAAAGTAACACATTTAATATTAAAAAATATCATTTTAAAAGTAACGTTGACTGCCAAAAGTGACATATTTAATACTAAAACGTGACACTTTCAATGCTAAAAAGTAACACTTTTAATGTTATAAAGTAACACTTTAATGTCAAACGTAATGGTTTTCATTTATAAAAAAATGAGATATTTTTAAAAGTGAAAGTAACACATTTAAAACTAAAAGTGACACATTTAAGCCCAAAAAGTAACATTTTTTTAGGGAAATAATTATAATTTTCATTAAAAATGTAAAGTGACACTTCTAAGGCTAAAAAATGACATTGTTAATAGTAAAAAATTACACTCTGTATATATAAACATGTGGGGGTGGTGCAGCAATTTTCAAAAACTAAGAGGTTACATTACGATTTCTAATTTTTTTCCCATTTAACCTAGATAAATCCGTTTTACGGATAAAAATCCGTAAGAACGTCTACATGAGACCACCTCTTTACCATTTTACTATTAGCTTTTCAAACTACTTTAATGAGGGTCTAACAAGTAACCGGCCCATGAGTTTAAAATTAATTATATGTTATATCAATATAAGAGAGACATTTAGTTTTTTTTTTTTAATCTGAGTGCCCAATAAATATGACTATTATTTTGAATGGAGGGGGAGTATCATTTTTATTTTTAATTTAACAATATAAAGCGTAAATTTAGTACCCAAAAGTCTAAACTTAACGTTTCTACCAACATCGTTAAGGGATAAGATTTTATTTGAAAGGAAACTTATATTTAACTTCAATGATGTTAATGATTTAGTATTTGAGATAAAATAATAATAGTACTCTCTCTGTTTCTCAATAATTGTCATCCTTTCTTTTTTTTGTCTGTTTTAAAATAATCGTCTCGTTCAAAACATTCTTTTTTTAAGAAAACATTTTTACCACTTTACAATTACTTTTCTACCTACTTTATTTATGGTCACATATATAAGACCATTTAAGGAAATCACACATTATATCAATATTTACAATAAAGTCAATTATTTTTTCTCAAACAGTGTACGGGATCAAAGAGAACAATTATTTAGAAATTGGGGGGGGGGTAATATTTATTAACAACTAAATAATAATATTAATAACAACAACAACTAATAGCTATACTATTAATAATAACAATAGACAAACATTTTTCTAATATTATTGCTACTACTAATATTTCTACCAAAGACTTCATAATAGTGTAAAGGTTAACTTTTTAAATTTTTTTAGTATGAAAATATTAACTTTAGATGTTATGAATTAAGTAGTTGTTTTTGGATCATTTATGAATGAATTTTTAAAAGAGAATTTTAGTACTATTTAATAGAAATAATGTTGATGAAGACAATGATAATAATATTATTTTTATAATAATAATACTATTGTTGTTGTTATAATAATAATAATAATAATAATAATATTATTATTATTATTATTATTATTATTATTATTATTAAGTATTCAATGTAATTCTTATCATCATTGTTATAAATGGAAAAAAATAAGTTTTCATCCAAATGAATATTTTTTTAAGATAACAACATTTGTAGACACGTTAAGTTTGGACTTTCTGGCTTTAAAATTCCAAATTGGGCATTTTTTGGATAGAATATTTGTTTTTGGGACTTTATGGATATGATAATTTTTTAGTGGGACTTTATGATATTTTTCCCTAAATTATTTGATAAAACATACTCCCTTCATTCCAAGGAAAGAGATGATTATTCTATTTTGAGATATTTCAATTCAAGAATTAGCTTTCAAAAGTTATGTTTACAATTTCTATTTAAAAAAAAAACTACCCTCCACATGTAATGTAAATATGTTGAGTATGCTTAAGCATTATTGTAATTATGATAAATTATAATGATACTTATGTATTAATTAATTATTAGATTTTTCAAACATGGACTATTTCAGCGGAATGAAAAAGTACTAACAAGGGAAAAATATCAAAAAGTTTCATTAAAAAAACTCTCATATCCAAAAAGTCCATATAATAATCCATGTATCTAAAAAGTCCTAGCTAGAATTAAAATGTTAGCACTAGAAAGTCCAAAATATAACGTATCTACAAACGTCGTTATGTTAAAAACTTTCATTTGGATGGTAACTTATTTTTATTTTTCATTTATGACAATGATGATAAAATTGCATTTAATAACATTAATAATGATATAATAATATTATTATAATAGTAATATTATTATCATTATCTTCATCAACATTATTAATATTAAATACCAAAAGTATTCTAAAAAATTCATTTTCGTATGATCCCAAAACAAGCATTCAATTCATAAATTAATAGTTTCATACTAAAAATTCAAAAAAATTAACCTTTACACTTCAGAAAATTTGGTAGTAATATTAGTAGTAGTTGTGGTGATAATAATAATAGCAATAGTAATAGTGATAATAATAATAATAATTATTATTTATAGTAATCATATTAATAACAAAAATATGAATAATAATAGCAAAAAGTTTGATGCTATAGTTATTATTAATCATATAGTTATTTGTTGTTGTTGTTATTAGTAAGAATAATATTATTATTACTATTACTATTATTATATATTATTATTTTGATGAAATTTTGAATCATTTACATCATTGTAGTTAAAAATAAGTTTTTCGTAAAATCTCTTACCCTAACGATGTTAATGGAAGCTTTAAAATCTAAACTTTTTGCTAATAAAAGTTGCACTTTGAGACTTATTGGATAGACAAATTATTTTTGAGACTTTTTAGCTTTAAGAGTTTTTAAGTGAGACTTTTCGGTATTTTTCCCTAATAATTAGTCAACTGTGTACCATAGTTGAAATCCAACACACTTTGATCTATTAGATTTAAGTCGATCACGTGTCTTTTTATTTTACACGTTCTTGTAAAAACAAAGACACGTGTAGGGTTAATATTGATCGAGACATGAGTTGTGATAAATAATTTCACGCCCTTAAAGATTCTTAACCTCAATCTTGTTATCGCGTATTTTTTCGTTGTTAAGAAATTGAACATTATATTATTCCATCCACGGCAGGTTTGTGTACTTTACATATTTATAGAACTTTGTTTTTCCATTGGGGCACCAAATTTTTGTTGTCAGTGACTCAGTTTTGATGCTGATCTTTTGATAGCCCCTTAAGATTTCCCATTTGACTTTTGGTAAAAACTTATGTAAGACGATTTTATGGATATTTTTTTGTAAAACAGATCATTTTTATTTGATCCACCGTGTATTGATGGGTTGAACTGTGAGAGAGTGATGTTCCGTCTTACGAATTAAGATCCGTAAGACGATTTTCAACAGTTTGGTGCAAAAATTGCACAAAATCTTTAAACTGACAATTTATGCATCAAATTTTCTTCTACTATCTCCAACATGTTTACTTCAAAATTTGCTCTAAAATGAATATTCCAAGTATATTCTTTATTATTCTATTTAAAATATATGGTTTATTTCATTTAATTTGTATTAATGTATTTTAGCAAAACAAATTTTATTAAAATGTTTTTTATGTGAGTTTACTTTAATGTAATGTAATTTTCTTTATTTGTATTAATGCCTAATAGTTATAAACTTTATTCTTATTTAAACCAAAAAATAAAACTAGTATTTAAACCAAAACATAAAACTAACAATATTAATAAAAATAAAATACAAAAATATTATTTAAAAAAAGAAAAGAAAAAGGGTGAGGTAAAGTGAAGCCATGAATGGTAGAGCGCCAGAGTTGAAGAAACTGTTCATCCATCCAAAGGAAGCTTCAAAAATTGCTTCAAAATGAAGACCCTGGGCTGCCTCTTCAAATTTGATGCTCTACTGTTCATGGATTCATTTTACCTCTCCTCCTTTTTGTTTTATTTTTATGTTTTTTTTAATTAATAGTTTTGTATTTAGTTTTTATTAATATTGTTAGTTTTGTGTTTTGGTTTAAATACTACATAAAATTAATTTAATTATTTTTATTTTTATTGTTAGTTATTAGTTATTTATAATATTAAAATTATTTATTATAAAATATATAAATATTAGACATTAATAAAAAACGAAAAGTACATTACATTAAAATAAACGTAAACAACACGCATTTTAATAAATAATATATTTATTTTTCCAAAAAATACATTAATACAAATTAAATGAAATAAAACGTTATTTTAAATAGAATAATGAAGATATACTTTGAATCTTCCTTACAATAAATTTTGAAGTAGAACTGATGGAGATATGAAAGAAATTTGGTGTAGAAATTGCACCAATTTAAAGATTTGGTGAAAATCATAACAACGGTTACCTTTGTTAGGTACCAATATGTTCGTTCTTAAGGCTACTTGTAATAGTCCAAAAATTAATGGAGTAAACTATAAATTTTATATTTTAGCTTTCTTCTCCAATCAAATAATTTATAAGTTGTGTTCTCCAATTTGTTTTGTCATATTCTTGAAAGTATAGTTCCTATAAGTAACCTATTTCTCTTAATTAGTTTGTTCGCCGATAATTACTAAACACACAACTAATTCGCTTAATATCTTGATACTCACTAACAAATCTATTAGAGTCTATTACAAATACACCCATTAACTATGGGTTGAGTTTGAAGTGCCCCCTTAACTATCAATTGAAGCAATATGTCTCCCATAACCATAACATTTTTTTAAAAGAAGTGCACCTTCTGTTTAGACATTGCCGTTTGAATTGATTGAATTTCCTAACCCAAGATTCACATGAGCATAGTTATGTATTAATTTTACCATAATATTCAAATTAAAGTTAGATCAATTATATATATTAACAATTTTTAGATACGAAAATAGTCTTATAGCAACAAGGGTAAAATAGTCAATTTAAACACCAAAGGGTATTATGGTAAAACAAAAACCAAAAGATGGTTTCATGAGTCTCAGGTGGGCATTTTACGTCAATTCAAAGGGTAGTGCTTAAACAGAAGTGTTGATTTAAGAAAATGTTATTTGGGGGTTATATTACTTTAATTGGTAGTTAAGGGGGGGGGCAATTTGAATCCAACCCATAGTTAGGGGGTTATTTGTATTTACCCAATCTATTATTATAGTTTAAAGATTTTATATACCTCTAGTATGTCTGCCACCATAATTTTTTAAGCATATTGAAAACATTATCTCAAGATTTAAGGTTAATTATCCTTATTATTCACTCTCACAATTGTTGTAATTTGTAAGAAAAATTCCTTCATATTTTAGCAATCTCTCAACCTTCTTTCACAGCTTGAGTTATATTTCGTGTTTAGAGAGTAAGTCACCAATTCATTAATATCCTATTCAAATTAATTAGTTTCTTCAACCCAATAAACAAACTATTGCAGCAAATGTGACTCATATATAGTAGAGCTTCATATATCCAAGTAATCATGTGAAAAAGAAGGCTTTCTATACTCAATTGAGTTCAATACAAGAGAGTTACCTTATGATGTTGTATGCCTGCTGAAATGCCATGAACAACGATCGTGGACTCGAGGATATGAAAGCTAACCTTAATCTCATATAAATCAACCTACAATATCATGAATTTAGAAAGTAATTTTAGAAAACCAGAAATAAAATTTGGAATGTCATGTTTTGTGTGTGTTTCTGTGAGTATATAATGTATTTGTGTGTGCGTGTGGGTATGTTTAAGAGTGAGTGTGGGTGATTGTGTGCCAGGATAGTAAGCCTAGACCTATAAATGCACAAGATTTAAGGAAAGATCATCTATCCCAATCTTGTTTATAAGTGACGTATCCAAACAAGAAGTCCCAGATCTACAAAGTAGAGCTGTCAAAACAACCCCGACCCAATGGGCGGCCCAGCCCACTCGACATTATGTCAGACATGGCTTTATGTTTTATAGGCCCAAAGAAATTTCGGCCCGGTCCGACTTCAATGATTGGCCTAGTGGGCTTTGCCATGGCCCAGAAAAATAGGTGAACATTGGAAAAATTGGCCCATCCAATGGGCGTCGGCCTGGTATTTCGTGTGGGCTTGAGCTTTGGCTTTAGTGGCCCAGAGAAATTTTAGGCTGACCTAGCCTAACCTGATTTCAATGTTTGGCTGGTGGCTTGGTGCATGCCTAGTCCGCCCCAGTCCATTGACAGCTCTACTACAAAGTATGTTGAGTAAATCAGATACATCTTCATGTAGATCAATATTTTAGTCAACTAGAGAAACGATCTGCTACCAAAATATCATAACAATACATTATATGATGAATATATATTCATTCAATTTGACAAAAGAAAAAAAAAAAGAGGTGGATGTGGAGATTTATTCAAAATCAAATAGAGAGATCATAAAGAGGGATCGACCAGAGAAAAATAGTTGGAAGTCTGATGTCCAAAAGCAATGCAGATTTCTAAAATGTATTAAACAATCAATTTCAACTTATGCCAAATATGTGGATATAATTTATGATCTCATATAACGTAAGTGAAAACATCATATCTACTTCAAAGAAAGAAAATTCATCTCATAGATATGACTTCATAGAAAACTAACCATAAATAACTCAATGTCAAAAGTCATGGCAATGTACATTGAGTGATGTATCAACACTTTGAGAGAGAGGAAGGGAGATGTAACAACATTTTTGAGAGAGAGAGAATGGCAGAGAGGGAGAGAACAAAGCGGCGGCCACCTTGATTGAGATATGAGGTTATTGTTTTGGCATAATTTGAATGCGCAAACCCTATCCCTTATATAACTTAGTGCTTGTTTGGTGGAGCGTTTTGGTAAAAACGCTGGTAAAAAACGCAGTGTTTTCTCTTTAAAAGTGTTTCGATGCAGCGTTTTAAAAACGTGGAGCGTTTTAAAATGCTCCAATTTGTAGCGTTTTAAAAATATGCTACGTTTTCAACAAGTCTGTTTATGAAAAATAGCGTTTTGAAATAAGTTTCCAAACGTGTTTACAAAAATAAAACTGCGTTTTGAAAACGCTGCACCAAACGAGCCCTTAGAAGGAGAGAACAAAGCGGCGGCCACCTTGATTAAGATAGGGGGATATTGTTTTCACATAGTTTGAATGTGTAAACCCTAGCCCTTATTGTTTCATTTGCTAGATTTCATTTCTAATTTAGGAGGACCAAAAATTTCCGCTACATGTTATTCATTTGCTAGATTTTGGTTCCAATTTAACAAGGCCACAACTTGGGCCAACCTACTAACTGTTGAATTAGATCAAATAAAGATATTCTTTTTCTCTAGACGGGCCTTTTGAAAATATACCATTTAGATGACCCAAAAATACATATCTAGGTTAATTGAACCCACTTATCCTTGTTTAAAGAAAATCAACAATTTTAGTGAAAATAAAAAAAAATGCACGAATTAAAGAAATACTAAATTTAGTGTACTCTTGAGAGTTATAATCTAATGAAGTAGTACTACCCTTGTTCCTATGGGTAGTTGCAATTGGAACTTCCTTGATTATTAACCAATTGTATCATATCTATTATATTTCTCACCAAATTGTTCAAATTAATAAGCAGAAACTGCTATGGTCATCAATCATCAGAAGCTCATGATCTAAACACGAAAGGGAAACAGAAGAATGAGTAAATATTCATAGTAATGGTTAATTTGAAGACAACATAGTGACATACTTACTTTAACATTGATATATAATCATATATTACGAATAAAATAAATAAAGACATCATACTTATTTTAACACCATATATAACATAAGGGGTTTTATACATTTCTCAACATATGAGGTCTATTCAAAAATTTCAGTGCCTAAAGGATAGTAAAAATTCTAAGAACAGTTAGTAATTGGTTAACTGACTTGAGGTTTTTGTTAGGCACCAATATGGTAGTCTTTAAGGCTACTTGTAGTATTCAAAAATTCAAGGGAGCCAACTGAGCACCAATATGGTTGTCTTTAAGGCTACTTGTAGTATTCAAAAGTTCAAGGGAGCCAACTATAAATTTTAGTTTTCTTCTCTAACAAAATGCACATATTCATAAACTAGGATCTAATAGCTCTTTTTCTTAACTCATTTTTCTTAGTTTGTTCATTGATAATTAGTAAACACGTCCCTAATTTGTTTAGTATTTCGATACTTACTAACAATCTATTATCATAGTTAAAAAAATAATAATCAGACTTCTAGTAATGTCAACCTAAATTTTACCATAACACATTTTAAGTGTATTAGAAACATTACCTGCAAAATTTCTTTTTCTTAGTATGATCTAAGGTTGATTATCCTTATTTTTGTCTTTACATTAATCTGTAAGAAACAACTCACACTTTTATTGATAGAGAGCAATAGGGTCCTAACAAAAATTATGTAGTTAACTAAAAAGAGATTTGTTAGAAGATCTATTACTTTGAGATTAATATGATAGTCTTTTAATACTACTTGTAATATTCAAAAAAATTCAAGGGAGAAAAAACTGTAGATTTTAGTATTCTTCTATAATAGAACACACAAATTCATGAACTGGGTTCTCTATTTTCTCTTCATCTTTTCGAAATTATATCATTTTTTTAACTCATTTGTTTTAGTTCTTTTAACGTTGGTTACTAAATACACTACTGATTTACTTAATATCTTGATACTAACCAACAAATCTATTATTATAGTTAAAAAATTTCATATTCTAATAATGTCTACCAAAATTTCACAATAATAAATTTTAACCATATTCAAAAAGCTAAAACCATATTATTTTGGTTTAAATAATTATTTGGTCCTACGACTTGCATTGATTTTTTTGTTTGGTCCTACAATTTGGAAAAAAAAAAACTAGAAGAATAGGTCTCCTGTAGGACGGTGTTACTGATATTAATCAGTAAGACGGACCTATCCATATTAAATGGACCAAGATTCAGTAATCTCAGTGCAACTCTTCGACTTTTGAAAATTACAGCGTCACTCCTCACGTGTATAAATGAAGAGTGTCACTTTTTAGTATTAAAAGTATCCTTTTCAGTATAAAATGTATCACTTTTCAGCATAAAATGTGTCATTTTGCGCTTTTAATAAAAAATCATCACTTTTTTCCTTTAAGAAATGTTACTTTTTAGCCTTAAATATGTTACTTTTGGTCTTAAATGTGTTATTTTTACTTTAAAAAGTGCTACTTTGCATTATAAATGTATAAATTAAAATTTTCGATGTTAGTTTTAAAGTGCCACTTTTTAGTATTAAAAGTGTCACTTTTTAGTATTAAGAGTGTTACTTTGCATTTTAATGAAAATTAAATTTTGTTTTTTCACATAAAAAGAGTCATTTTTGACCTTAAAATGTGTCATTTGTACCTTTTAAATGCGTCACGTTTGGGCCCCTAAGGGGGTGGCCCAGTGGTAGACATGGGGCTTCACAAAATGTGAGGTATCAGGCTCGATCCCTTCCCATGCCCCCTTAGGAGGAAAAAAAAAGTGTCACGTTTGGCTTTAAATGTGTCTCTTATCATTTTGTCAAATTCGTTAGGGTCCGTCAAACATTTCAAGGTAAATAAGGCTAACGAAGCTAACAGATGACGAAATTGCAAGACTTGGGGAGAATAAAATTTTCGGCAGCAAACTTTAAAAACACAAGGGCACCGGAGCAAAATGAGAAAGATCTCATTAATGTGTTGGCACCTCTGCTGAGGGGAGACATAGCGATGTTCCCCATGGGTGACCCACGTGTTGTGTTGGTGGATACATGTCGATCTGCGGGTTTCGACCCCATTTGTCCAACTTTGAGCTCATTTTCTTTCACATTTTGACCCGATTTCTTACTGGGTAACCCACGGTCTTTGTTGATAGGTTACCCGCTCCATCAACCTTTTTTTAATCATTTTTTAGGCTCCGTCTTACAGATTTAGGATCTGTAAGACCGTCCTACACAAGTTTTTTTCAAATTAGTTTAGTCCTACATGTTACGTTTTGTTGTTAGATTCCCCCCTTCCCTGTTAACGTTTTAATTTCCGTCTAATGTATCAACAAAAACATTTGACGGAAATTGAAACATTAACGGAGAAAGGGGGAATCTATAAACAAAACGTAACATGTAGGACCAAATTAATTTTTTACATATTGTAGGACCAAACAAAAAATCAATGCAAGTTGAAGGACCAAATAATTATTTAAACCTATTATTTTTATAGATTCAAATAAATTTTTGGTCACTCAACTTAGTAAGGGTATTTTCATCATATTTATTAATATTGGATGACCTTTGTAATGGTAAATACATGAGGGAATCAGACAAAAAAAAATTGAAATATGAGTCGAAATGAATAAAAAAGGTAGGACATAATTTAAAGTTAGGTATAAGTTGAAGGACCAAATTATTATTTCATTCTTCATAGAATTGATTAGATTGTGCAAGTTGACTTGTTTAACCTTAATTAATAGTGAATAATTTATTAAATTTAGGGATATTTATATCTAAACATTATTTTCTACTTATAAAAAATTTACTTGTTTGACCTTAATACAATTGTGGGTGATTATTAGATTTAGGGCTATTTTTGTTTATCTATTAATTTTTAAAAAGTAAGCTACACTTTTATAGGTAGAGAGATGATGATGATGATGATGATGATTAACCCATGAAAAAATTACTTGTTTGACCGGTGAGTAATTTATTAATTATAGAACTATTTTCTTCTATACATATTTTTTACACATGATAAATTTACTTGTTTCATCTTATATAATGATGAGTGATTTATTACATGTACCATTATTTTTTACCTATACATTGATTTGTAAGAAACTAGTCACACTTTTATGGATAGAGAGATATATAGTATTAACAAAAGTTACTTAGTTAACTGAATAGAGATTTGTTATTAAAATCAATAACTTAGAACCAATATAATAGTCTTTCAAACTGCTCGTAGTAATAAAAAAATTTAGGGGAGCAAACAGTAGCTTTTAACTTTCTTCATCAATAGAATACACATATTCATCATCTGCGCTCTCCATTGACTTTTCATTATCTTGAAATTAAAGCACATTCTAATTTATCTTAGTTTGTTCACTAGTTCTAGTAATTACAAAACACACTGCCGATTTGTTTATTATCTCAATATTCATCAACAAATATATTATTACTACTAAAATCTTACAAATATTTTTGATAATGTCTACTCAAATTTTCCATAACAAATCTTAAATATATTTTAATAGGTAAAACCAAATTAATTTTTAGATTCAAATAATTTTTTATCCCTCAACTTACTAAGGATATTTTCATCAAATTCAAAAATAATTTATGGCATTTGTAATGGTAATGACATGACAGAGGAATCAAGAATTTGACAAAAAAATCGGCATATGAGACAAAATGAATAAAATTTTAAAATGTATGATATAATTTAAAGTTAGGTACAAGTTGAGGGACCAAATTATAATTTCATTCTTCATGGAATTGATTAGCACATGCAAATTTATTTGTTTAGCGTTAATTGATGATGAACACTAATAAATCTAGGGCTATTTGTGTCTATACATTATTTTCTGCTTATGACAAAATTACTTGTGTGACCTTAATTCAATTGTGGGTGTTTATTAGGTTAAATGTTAGTTTTGTTCATGCATTATTAAATAGTAAAAGACATATAAGAAAAAAAAAAAGATAATTTTCTACTCATAACAAATTTACTGTTTGACCTTAATTAATAGTGAGTGCTTTATTACAAGTAATATTATTTTTGCCTATACATTAATTTGTAAAAAACAAGTCACACTTTTATAGATAGAAAGAAAAGATAATCGGCTCTAATTACTATTATACATTGTTTAATTATTAAACTTTTAAAACATCAACTATTTATGTGGAACGGAAGGAGTCGATGAGAAATTTGGGAGAGTAAAAAGAGTAACGTTTACAAATTAGAACATATGTTTGAGTATGTCTTCTGTAAGACTGTCTTACAGATCTTAATTTATAAGACGGAGCTCCATTTTCTCATAGCTCAACCCACCAATACACGGTGAGTCGGATAAAGAGAATTCGTCTTACAAAAAATATCCATAAAATCGTCTTACATAAGTTTTTACCTATATGTTTTGGGGATTTTGAGATTTTTTACTAACTAATACGCCATCCATTTCAATAAAAAGAGTCAATCTCCCCATATTAATCTGCTTTTAAAAATATTCACTTTTTTATTTTTCCTTCTTTGAATTGAAAATTATCTTTATTATTTTGCCCCTTGATTTGATTTCGGTTTTGATTGATGGACACCACTCTCTGATATGGATATCAAATATCTATCTATTAACTATAACTAAAACAGAAGCTGCTGTTGCTACGTGACGGCTTTCTGTGAAATGTTAAAAGCTATAAATGAAATTGGTGCTGCCACGTGGCAACCTTCTATGACATGATAATAATACTTTTTAATTTAATATAAAATAATTTATTATGTAAACATTATCTCTCACTTAAAAGATTTTATCAAATCTCCTAATATCATGATATATCATCACTGTTATTATCATGTTGACATCTGATTTTTCTCCCACATAATATATATATATATATATATATATATCTTATAAAAAACCTTATAATCAGAAATAGCACAACATGGATATTTTTAATAGTAGAGATTTTAGGTGAAGGCACCTCCTATCCAAACTAGATAGATTAGAGTTTGGATAAGAAATCCTACTAATTCAAATTCAAATCCAAAATCTTTTGATGATAAAAAGTGAAAACATTATCCTAAATGCCACCAATGTTATTGACTTTATCTTTTAATCATTGAATTGAACCCAATAAATACATTTCATCACATCCATCAATCTTTACATATAACCTACAAGTTTCAAAAGAGAAAGAAAAAAAAAAAGATGGCTGCCAAAGGAGGAACAAGCTCGGGAGACTAATGTTGATGGTAGAGAGAACATGACACCCTTTAACTCCCTAATCTTGGGGTATTTTATTTATACATGTTGCTTCAATTTATTCTCATATATTATATATGTTTATTACAAAAATTGATATTTTGAGTTTATGTAATTTAAGATTTTATAGAACATTCTATAGAACAATAAATATTACACTTTTAACGTTGTGCTCCACCACTCAAAAGCATATGAATCAAGACAACTTGAAGAATTTTTTCTTCATATCTTCGATGATAATGCATCGTACACATATGTGCCGAAATTGTTATCTAATAAGAACAAAACACGTGTTTTCTCTTGGATTTGCGGATACGCTTAACATGTGTATTAGAAATGAAGGCTATATCATACACGATTAGCAACCTGCAGAACGAGGAAATCTATGAAACTCTGGTGGGGAACAACACTAGAGCAAATAACCGTGATCACTTCCTAACATACTAC
This sequence comes from Codonopsis lanceolata, assembly GCA_013146195.2. Taxonomy (NCBI): domain Eukaryota; kingdom Viridiplantae; phylum Streptophyta; class Magnoliopsida; order Asterales; family Campanulaceae; genus Codonopsis; species Codonopsis lanceolata. The sequence continues at coordinate 425,162 of CM028381.1, forward strand.
CTTGACCTTGATATTGATGGTAATGGAAACTCATTCATCAAAGTCAAGTTGAAAACAGCGAGGGTGAATGATGCTAATATCTCTTCAAGGAAGAGTTAATATTGGAGAGTAGTTGAAGAAACAACAAAATAGAAGCTGAGGCTAGGATTAGGCTCGGCTTGGAGCCAACAAAGCTTTTAGAGGTAAATCCAAATAAGAGGACAAAGTGGGGGAATCATGTGGGATATCAATTGCCTAATCTCATGGAAACCGGCAATTTCTCTAATGATGATAACCTGCAAATATGTATATTCAATACAATATGAAATATATTTTGAGACAAAGCGAGTAGTATCCAATGGTGGTGGGGAGGGGATAACCATCTTCTATTTTCGATTTAGAAGGAATCTTTTTTTAATAATTGTCCATATTATTATACGAAAGTCCTGCAAGTATACTGACCGTATTAACTATTAACACAACTTTTAATGTTCATCCTTTAACGCTTACAAACAGTTGTGTAAAAATAGTAGATTGAGAATTGTGTACCCAGATCATAGAGCAAGGTAAAGAGGCTGAAGATGCATGTTAACCCGGAGAAAGATTTGTTATGTTGTTTTCCAATGTTACAAATATGAAACTCTTTTGATATGTGATAATGATAATAATTGTACAAGTTCAACGACCAATGATGTATTTAAACAAGTATTCTAATATCTTTTAATAATATTATTTTACATCATATTAAAATTCACTTTTTTATCTTTATGTTTTAAGTATTTGTTTAATTTGCATACACTGCAGTCACTAAAAAATTATTTTTTCCTATTATATATTTTGTGCATCGCAAAGCTGGAACAAGGGCTCATTAGAGTGAGATTCTTCGCTACTACTCTTTCAGTCGAGCCTCTTTAACATCCTCTCCCTACCTCCACTTTACCGTTCCCTAATTGATTAGGCTTCTTTCCTCAATATCTATTTTTTGACAAAGACAAAGAGCTTCAGATGATTTACATCTATTTTTGGATATTAAGGTACTTTTAACTGCAACGACAATGCTTTTCAATAAATTTTTAAATAAATTTTAGACTCATTTATGCATTCAATCTAATAGTTATAAAATTAGGTTTTGAAACAAAACCCGATTCAAAAAACCGTGCATCGCACGTGTAATAACATATATTAACTATTACTAAAACAGAAGTCGTTATTGTCACAAGATAATTCTATGTTATTTGTTCTTCTACTAATATATAATTATTAATTAATAGTTACTAATCTATTAACTATTATAAAAACAGAAGTCGTTGCTACCACATGACGAATTTCTATTGTACGCTTAAAGTTTTAGTTGAAACATGTTACCCAATAAAAGTCTCGGGCTAAGACGGGTACCCGTTTTAGCCCGATACGTATGGCAAATATGTGTACGTTATCACATTTGATTTTAACATGTTTCACTTGATTAGTACTTCAAATTTTCATGGTAAAAGTTTTTTATTTGCGGATAGATTTTATCACATTTGATTTAGACGTGTTTCAATTGATTAAAACTATTAAAGTCTAATAGATTTTAAAATCGGTGTCTCCTTTAAAACAATGCGTATGGTACTAAATATATCTATTTTTTTTCAGCCAAAAATTAAAGTCTAATAGATTTTAAAACCGGTGCCTCCTTTATACATGGTAAAACGTTTTTTTTATTACCATTTTTTTTGTCAAAATCGGTTAATACCATATAGATTTTATCACATTTCATTTTAACGTGTTTCAATTGATTAGTACTCCAAATTTTCATGGTAAATTTTTTTTTATTTTCGGGTAGATTTTATCATATTTGATTTAGACATATTTCAATTAATTAAAACTCATCAATTCTCATGATAATTTTTTTATTTACCTTTTTTTTTCTTACAAAATCGGTTTGTACCGGATAGATTTTATCACATTTGATTTAGACAAGTTTAATTTGATTAGGACTCTTCAATTCTCATGGTAGAAGTTTTTTAATTTGTATTATTTTACCAATACTCGGTCAATTTAAAATAGATTTTATCAAATTTGATTAAACGTGTTCCACAAACAACCACTACAAAATAGCTTGCAAATTCTATCTACAAAATTCACATGAATTTTCGGTTTGATTATTCGGTGTGATCTCACGTTATTTATTTATTTATTAATTATGTGAACATCTTGCTATTATTGGTTCATTCAAATAGGTTGCAAATTCTATCTATAAGTCAACTGTGCATCGCACGGGTAATAACCTATTAACTATTACTAAAACAGAAGCCGCCGCTGCCAATTTTAAAAGGGATTTTGTGATGCCACGTATCATCATCGAAATGGTAAAGGTTTTTTTGTTTTTGTTTTTCAAAATTGATTAGTTTAATATAAAAATCCTAAATCTAATTAGATAAGATAAAAATTCTAAAACTAATTTGATAAGATAAAACATATTTAGGATATAGTTTCAAAAGTAAATTTATGATAGAAATTTAGGATTTTGTTTTTATTTTTTTCAAATACCCCTTAATTAAACTAGATTTTATCATGTCTAATTTATACAAGTTTAAGTTGATTGAAAGTTTTCAATTTTCATCTCCTTTCATTTTCATACTATTTAATTAATACAAATTATTCACAAGACGACTTTATGTTATTTGTTCTTCTACTAATATATATATATATTAATTATTAATTACTAATCTATTAATTATCTATTAACTATTATTAAAATATAAGTCATTGCTGCCACATGACGACTTTGTGTTGAATGCATATAGTTTTAAAGGAATTATGTGCTTCAACGTGTAATCTTCTTGTGAAGTTGTGATTTCCTTTTCTTTTTCTTTTCTGCCGAAAATTAAAACCGGATAGATTTTAAAACCGGTGCTTCCATTATATATGGTAAAAGTTTTTTTATTATTTTTTTCTGCCAAAATCGGTTAGTACGAGATAGATTTTTATCAAATTTGATTTGGACACGTTTCACTTGATTAAGAATCCAAAATTTCATGGTAAAAGTGATTTTTTTTTTTGCGAATAGATTTTATCAATTCTCATAGATTTAATCTTTCAATTACATATTCATATGATCAATTTTGAATATTTGCCTTATTTTTCATTGCTTTCATATTATTTTAATTAAAAAATTTTAACTATTTATTACCAGTTTAGAAAATCATCTTATTATAAACAACTTTTACACAAAAAAAAAACTATTAAAATCATGCATACGGTACTATATATGTATATATATTATTATTTTAAATCAGATAGATTTTAAAACTACTGCATCTTTATACATGGTAAAAGTTTTTTTTTTTTTACAATTTTGTTCTTCCAAAATCGGTTAATACCGGATTACCGGGTATATTTTATCACGTTTGATTTAAACGCGTTTCACTTGATTATGACTCCAAATTTTCATGGTAATTATTTTTACAAATAGATTTTATCTATTCTTATAGGTTTTAATCTTTCAATTACATATTCATATGATCAATTGTGAATATTTACCTTAAAACCGTGCATACGGTATATATAATTTTTTCTTGCCAAAAATTAAAACCGGAGAAATTTTAAAACTATTGCATCCTTTATACATTGTAAAAGTTTTTTTTACCATTTTTTCTGCCAAAATCGGTCGATACATATATTTTATCACATTTGATTCAAATGCGTTTCACTTTATTAGGACTAAAATTTCATGATAAAAGTTGTTTTGGCGGATAAATTTTATCAATTCTCATAGGTTTTAATCTTTCAATTAAATATACATATGATCAATTGTGAATATTTACCTTATTTTTTCAGAATTTTCTAATTAAAATTTTAACTATTTATTACAAGTTTAGAAAATAATCTTATTATAAACAACTTTTGCAAAAAAAAAAAATAAAAAAATACTAAGACTATGCATATGGTAATATATATATATAAATTCTTTTTTTTTTTTGCTATCAAAAATTAAAACCGGATAGATTTTAAAACTGATGTCTCCTTTATATACGGTAAAAGTTTTTTATTTTACCATTTTTTGTTACGAAAATCAGTTAATACCGAATATATTTTATCACATTTGATTTAAACACGTTTCACTTGATTAGGACTCCAAATTTTCATGGTAATTTTTTTTTGCAGATAGATTTTATCAATTCTCACAAGTTTTAATCTTTCAATTACATATTCATATGATCAATTTTGAATATTTACCTTATTTTTTGTTTTTTTTTCAAATTATTCTAATTAAAAAAGTTAATTATTTATTACAAGTTTAGAAAATCGTCTTATTATAAACAAATTTTGCAAAAAAAAAACTATTAAAACCGTGCATACGGTAGTCTCTCTCTCTCTCTCTATCTATACATATATATAAAAAATTTGCTACAAAAAATTAAAACCTGATAACTTTTAAAACTGGTGCCTCCTTTATACATGATAATTTTTTTATTTTTACCATTTTTTGCTGTCAAAATCAGTTAATACCATACAAATTTTATCACATTTGATTTAAACGTGTTGCGTTTGATTAGAACTCCAAATTTTCATGGTAAAAATTTTGTTTGGCTGATAAATTTTATCATATTTGATTTAGATGTGTTTCAATTGATTAAAACTCTTCAATTCTCATTGTAAAAGTTTTTTTTTTCTTTTATTTCTTTTTGCCACCAAATCGGTTTATACCGGATAGATTTTATTACATTTGATTTAGATAAGTTTCATTTGATTAAGACTCTTCAATTCTCACGGTAGAAGTTTTTTAATTTTCATTATTTTACCAAAACTCGGTCAATTTAAAATAGATTTTATTTAATTTAATTAAACGTGTTCCACCAACACCACAAACAACCACCGTGAAATACTTCCCTTCCATCAAACACCTCCTTGACGAGTCTGTTTTCGTGGTACTTTCCCTTCCCTCCTTATGTCTCACACTCACACTAAGAATTTTTGTTCGATTTTATAATTCGCATGAATTTTCAGTTTGATGATTCGGTGTGATCTCATGTCTTTTTATTTATTTATTTATTAATTATGAGGACATCTTGCTATTGTTGGTTCATTCAAATAGCTTGCAGATTATATCTACAAAATTAAATTTCAGAAACAACATTAAGTCAACTGTGCGTCGCACGGGTAATAACCTAATAACTATTACTAAAACAAAAGCCGCTACTACTATGTGGCGGCTTTCTGTGAAAAGTTAAAAGTTTTAAAGGAATTCGGTGCTGCCACGTGTCACCTTCGAAATGGTAAGTTTTTTTCTTTTTTTCAAAATTGATTGGTTTAAGATAAAAATCTGAAATCTAATTAGATAAGATAAAATTCCTAAAACTAATTTGATAAAATAGATTTAGGATATAGTTTTACGAGTAAATTTATGACAGAGATTTAGATTATTTTTTTCAAATATCGCTTAATTAAACTAGATTTTATCCTATTAAATTTATACAAGTTTAATTTGACTGAAACTCTTTGTAAGTCCAGTTGGCAACTAATAAGACTAGAGGGGGGTGAATAGCCTTATAAAACTTTTAGGGTAGTTTTGAAAAAAATTAAAAGTTGCAATGGAAATTGTAATTTTGTCAGTCAGCTGAAATAGTGTCAGCTGGTTGATGGTTTTAAAGAAGCTGATACTGTCGGCAAAAAGGGATTTAATGGTCAGTTGGCTGACACAATTTTAATGTTTTTGAAAATAGATCACAAGCTATGATGAAAGTATTGAAGTACAATTTATAAAACAAGCAAGTAAACAATTTATGTAAAGTACTGGCTGACACTTAAGTACATTAAGATTGCTTAAGTATTAGATAAGTTTGTAAGAGCTGAAGAGTAAAAACAAAGCAGTTGAAGTGGTTCACAGTATAAACTGCTACGTCCATTATCAAGTTGGTCAAACTTAGATTTTTGAAGTGCACTAATATTATTAATAATCTAGATGGTCACTAATGGATCATGGATCAGTGTACAAAAAAAAAAAAAAGACCGGTGTTTATGGAGTATGAAACAATCATACTCGTGGGACAATCAACTGATTCCTTAATGAATATGAAAGAAGTAAGGAATAACAAGACAACGATTGTCTAAAATAATAACTAGAAAAGAATAACAGTGAGAACTCTCTTGCTAGAGTTTTAAGGTTGAGGCACTTCAAGTGAGTAATCTGCTTTAGAGAATATGAAGTGCTTCAGTTATATATATATATATATATATATATATATATATATATATATATATATATATAGAAACTTGAAGTGCAGTCCGTTAGAAACACATTTGAATTTGAAATGTGCCAATAATTCGAAGGTATCTTCTCACAAGATCATAGGGATCCTGTGTGGAAGATAAAGAGCAGTAAGATCTATCATAGCACAAAATAGGTAAATGTCAGTATCAAGAAATGTTTAAGCATAAAATGTAAGGAAGCTGACACTTCAAAAAACGTGGGTCAGCAACTTCTAAGTGGCTGACAAAGTGATATTACAAGCTGACCAAATTTTCCTTAATCAAACAGATTATAAGTTTTAACGATCTATGTAAGAGCATAATGATTTTAAGAAAATTTTAGTTTAAGCATAATTTTACAATCTCATCCTATTTGCTTAAAACAATTCACTTAAAGCAGAAAGCAACATGCATAACTTATAAGTATACAAAATAGATAAGACTTATATTCCTGCAAAGTAGATGTTAGTTAACCAAGTAGATAAGAGATAACTTGAGCTGCAGAAATTAAACCAGAAAGTAAAAATTTTCTGCTACAAGTAAAACAAGTATCTTCTAATAGAGTTTTAAGGGTAGAGAAAGTTTGATCATTTGTCTGCTTATGCGGATCCTTCCGCTAGCTTGTCAGCTGGAGCAGTTGATGGACCAACATCAACAGGAGATACTTTTGGTTCTTTGTCAGCTTCAAGTTCTGCATCAATTGTCTGCAAGGGTTTGAGACCCAATCTTTGTCTAAGGATTTTATTCTCAGCAAGGAAGGCATCAGCACGAGCTCTCTGTTTCTTCTCCATTCTGAATGGTTTGAAGCATGATAGCTTCAGCATTAAAAGTACGGTTGGCCCATTCCTTTTGGTAAAGTAAGATGGACCGCCAATCTTCCATGTAAGGCTCACGAGGTGTAACAGTAGTAATAGCAGTATGTACTTCGGTTGTGATTATCTGCACAAGATTTAGAAGAAGAGATGCAACCAATTGTTGAAGAGTGGCAAGCTGATTTGTGTGATGTTTGTAAGCTGCTTTCATTCATTTGAAGATGATGAATGTAGAGCAGGTCCAACTTGGCAGAGTCAGAAAGAGTGGCAGGAGGAGGAACATCAGCAGCCTCAGTAGCAGGTGAGTGAGAAGAGCATGGGGCATCCAATAATAATTGGAAGGATCGAAGGCCTTCATCTTCATTGTCAGCTGGAAAGAAAGTAGACATAGGATAGGCAGGAACAAGATAAATAGGTTCATGTTCTGACTTAGGAGACTCTTCAGAAAATATCATTTTTCTGCCAGTTGGTTGTTGAAGGGATTGAGTAATTATGGCTTGTTGCTTCCTTATCTTTTTGGATTCCAATTGAGATGGAGATAGGAGAGAATCATCAATAGAAGTAGATTTGGAGGAGCTGGATAAGGAGGCCATGGAAGTATTGAAAGAGTCCTCAACATCTTCTTCGAATGATTGATGGTCAGATTCATCAGTTGAAGATAAATAAGTCTGAACTGCTATATGTGTAGTGTCGAAACCGACTGATGTAGAGTGTAGAGATAAGTCTGGCAAGATCCACAGATGAAAAGCTTGATTTGGATAAATAGTCTGATCAGCAGTCACATGAGTAGGAATCTCAATTGTAGGAGGCACACTGACAGCTGGAACTGATGGAGTTATATTATCAACTGGTGGAACAATTGACACAAGAATGGCTGGCACATCTGCTGAAACTGAAGCAGTGGTAGGAACTGTAGCGACTGATGAGGACGCTTCAACTGTTGGGGTAAATATTGGTACTGGAATGGGTGTTAAGGTAGATGTGAAATTGGGTAGGAGTATCAACTGTAGAAGGTGCAATAGGTATGGTGGCGGGTGAAACAGTAAGGGTGACAGAGAGAAGATTTACCAAGGCATGAGCTGAAGGGATGAAAATATCAGTGATTAAAGGAGCAGGATCACTTGTGAAGGCATCTGGGAAAGCTGTAGAGGCAGAAGCTCCTCCTTGCGTGGAGGACATCTTTCTATGAAGCTCAATATAAGCCAGATTTGCAGAATTAACATCATCTTGCACATATTTGATGGCAGCCCTCTAAATACGCATTAGTTTAGCAGGATCAACTGATGGCTATTCCCAATCCTGATTCACCAAATTATCTTCAGGCAATGCAGGCCTTCCACCAAGATATGGGTCATTTTGAGGTAGTGCGGGTAGCTGATGCACTTTGCTATAGATAGTCCAGACAAGAAATACAAGTTCATCTTGAACAAAACGATCATTAGAGAGATAAAACCTATTCCAAAGTAGAGGGAAAAGGATCAAAGTACTTTCCATAATTTGCAATGAGATCCTATTGTGCCAGGTTTGGGGTTTCTGGGTACAGAACATATGGTCTCCTCTTGAGATTGTGGTCAATATACTTGATAGGGTTAACTGGTGGTTTTTCATCTTTCTTTTCTTCATGAAAAGAAAGAATGAACTGAACAAAATATGGGAGATGATCTATGGGAAAGACCCAATCCCTTGGAATGGGCTTAGAACTGATATCATAGTAGGAATGTCATTGATGAAAGGTGGGATTTTGAATAGGAGGGAAGAATTTTATGGGAGCTGTGTTTGGTGATGGAGGATTTGGGGGAGGAGAGTTTGGTGCAAGATCAGTGATAGGAATTTCTGGAGTAGGAGTGAATGGAACAAAGTTACCTGGATTAAGATCAGGATTTCTTCTTTGTCTTTTGGTTCGAGGAGGCAATGAGGGAGTTGGTTCAGCTTGAGTAGGCTCATCTTCAGCTAAATCAGTAGATGTTATCAGTCTTCTTCTTTTTGTTCTTCTAGACGCAGGAACATGTGGAATGTTGTCAGCTGGCTGCACATCAGCTAGCTGACCTTGTTTACTTGGCTGACCACCTTGAGCTGGCTGACTACTAATAGTTGGCTGACCTCTTTCAGCTTATTGAACAACTTCAGTTGACTGACTGGCGGAAGTGGCAGTTAGGACCTAATTTATGGTTCTTCAAGGTCTTCTTCCTGTAGGAACCATGGAAATTTCTTGACCAAAGCAGCAAGATACATTTGCTCTGTTGACATCGGCAGCAATGTATTTCTTGATTCTGATAGTTTCCAAATCCCCAATAGCAACAAGTCGAGATTGAAGGACAGGAAGTGAACGAAGAAAGTGATTGATGATAAGATGATGGGTTAGCCTTGGATTTCCAGTAGCCATGTTATCTTTGTATTTGGCTATATTTATCTTCACACACTCCACAAGGACAGCCCCCCAGTTGATTTCATAATTTTCAATAATTCCTTCCATAAGAAATAGTTGGGGTTCTATGATCTTATCATTCCCACCAGACTTAATGAGAAGGCACTTATATAAGACAGTGGCTAGAGCATAGTGTAGAGGAGCAAATCGATTTTTGTGCCGATCAAATGCGAGGTCAACAAGAACCTCCCCATGCATAGTGATCCACCCAGCCTGCTGTGTTTCTTCTGGAATGGTGTAGATGGTTGAACCATCATTTGAAAGATTTGGAAAGGCTGTAGTGATGATGTGACGACCCGACCCGGACCCCAGTGCGAGATCCCGAGTCGTGCCGTCCAAATAAACAAATTACACAAGCATGCTTAAGTAGGATTATAAAATTCATGTGGCGCAACATCGCATACAAACAACAACTCGGCTACACTTGGCCGAAAAAGCAACCTAAAATAAACAAGTCATCGGCGACGTTACAGCCGGAACCCAACAACTACTCCTACAATTATTAACACATGCTTATAATAACCTCAACGGCCACAACATGCCGGAGACAACAACAACAACAACAATTAAACGAGCTTTAGCGGAAGAAAACCGTAGTGAACCATACACATATAAACAGGCTCGACTTATAAGTCGGCATACCAAAAGATTACAAGTTAATTAGTTAAGTTACAACAACAACACAAACCCCAAGCCAAGTCTACATGACTTGCTTCCCAACGTCCTTTCCAAAATAAAAGTCTAAACAACAAGTCCAAAAGATCAACCTTGCGAATACAACAACCAAAAGTGGAATAAGCGAGTCTATCTCGTAACGTCTCCTCGGCTCGTATCTAAGGAAAGACAAAGCAAACAAATAGGGTAAGTCGAAAGACTTAGTAAGTTACTACAATGCATGTTCATGTTATAGCATGACAGTTATCTCAATTATAATACATGATCATCATATAGCACGTAGCACATTGTTCACATAAGTGCGGGAAATTAAATCATACAAGTAGGATATGATATAGTCACGGCCGCTTCGTAGCTCCTGCAATAAAACTTTATTATACTTTATCGTGCAACATTGATGCTCTGTGAATGCATCAACTTTTATCAAGTACCACTCGATCTAGATAGCAAGCCAATGCGGCACTTAACTGATACGGCAAAGGGCTACTTCCCCATTGCGGCCAACAATGGAGGTGTGTGAAGTCCTGTGCGATCCAAAGCGAGCACGAATCCCATAATTCGTGAAGGCGATGCATCGTCCCACCTTGACCCAATAAACAAACCAAATAATGCTAGCTGGACTCAATGTGATGCACAAGTAGATATTTACTTGACTAAACCAATTAAGGACCGAATTCGACAAGAGCGAACTCGACCAACCAAGTAGGGTATTAATCTCTACTATAAAATCATATCAAGGCAATTAAATTGCACAAAACCAACCTTTCATAAAAACTTGTTATAAACAATCAAACCAAGCTCATACTTGAGTAAACCAATCAAACGGTGTCCAAACTTCGTAGGGATTGAAACTAGAGTTCAACACGTTCAAATATTCCCTAGAGTCGACTCCGTTGAGTCTTTGCTCTAAAATTCCCAAATTTGGAGAAATTGAAGCTATGTGCTTCATAACCCAACCTAGGTCATTTCTAGGTTCAACAAGGTATTAAATTCACCAAGGCAATGCAAAGTGATTCATGTATATCATAGAGTCCAAAATTTAGGATAGAACCCATAACACTTTCACAACATTTCAAGAAGGCATAACTAGGGCATTCACATATATCAATACTTCCATGACAAATATAATACATGGCTTTAACATGTTCAAAACCTTAAATGGACAAGATGCAAGAGTTTTATAAACTTTCATAGGCAAGAAACCAACCTATACATGCTCCTAACAAGCTCAAAATCTCAACATACAAGAAGATAGCATAGGAAACATACATGTGCCCTCATTGACCTCAACCACCATAGGCTTTGCTTCCTTAGGGTCAATGAGAACTAAAGGAAGAAGATGAAGAAAGTAACTTACAAGTTATACACCAAAGAAAGCAAATGAAGAAACCAATCGGATAGAAATGCTCCTCTTCTTGAGCTCTACACCTTTAATGAAGGATTCTTGGGCAAAGGAGGAATGGATGAGGGAGGATGGAGATGAGAACCTCAAGAAACCATGGAAGAGTCTTGGAGAAGATGAAAATTCGTTTTTGGAAGAGTGAGGGTGAGAATGAGAGTCAAAAATCTGAAATGTGGCTTATATTGGCCTAGATTTGAGTGGGACAAGTGTCAACAACTTGTGGTCCCTTTTTAAATCTGATTTGTGGCTTAATTGGTCACTAATGAACTCTTAACTCATCATTAAAAACTAGTTAGGGATGTTAGGACTTAAGTTGGAAGGGTTAGGGAGGTTTAGGATAGGTTTAGATATGGGTTCAAGGGGTACAAATCGACCAATTCAAACAGAGAAAATAATCCCGAACAGAGTGAGGCGGGCGCTTCATGCGGCCGCCTCAACTACCGAGGCCATCCTCAAGTTCGACCACTCTCCAATTGCTCCCTCGCATTTGAGGCGGGCGCCTCACCAGTCCCATGCGGCCCTGAACCTCTAAAACTTGATCTAAATGGTCCCAAACTTTTGGGCAACCATTCTAAGGTCTAACCCTACTCAAAACAAGTCGGAAACGCTCCCGAACAACCCCCGGAACAAGCTAGAACAAGGCGCGAACCACGCGACGAATGAACAACGAATCAAACTACAATCAAACACCAATCAAACTAGGATATCTTGGACATGAAAAAGGTTTGTTACAACATGGTTAAGACCTGAATATAAAGCCAAGAACACAACGAACTCTTCGTACGTCGAAATAGAAGCAAATACGAGCAACGAGAGGAATCGCTAAGGCCAAATTCAACGCGATTAAACCGGCGATTCAACAAACAAGTTTATATGATTCTAAACATGTTATGGACTTCTAGAATGATCTATGAATGATTCTAAAACATTTCTATACTAAGTAAACATGCTCACAATCAACCAAGAAAGTATAAAGACAAGCATACAATGCACATGCAAGAATACGGGGCGTTACAGATGATTTCTGAATCAAAGATAACTTGGACTCCTCTAATAGACCCAGTTAGAGAGAAGGGATCAGAAGGATCTTCCACCATTGACATGAAGAATTCCTCTGTTAGGTGGCTACTGTAAGTACGAATGTTGAAGGTCATTAATGGAAGCAATCCAGTAGAGGATAATAGATGGACTAGCTCGAGCCCTAGAGGATCAGAGTTAAAAGAGGGCACATCCAGAATACATACTAGCGCTGTGTTGTTGGCCATTTTTCCTGAAAGAGATAAATAAAAATGTTAGAGATTAAGTTGAGAAGAAGAAATAGCAGCAAGAAGATAGTGATGAAATACCAGTTATTTTGAGGAAGAGAGTTTGGAGAAGAAGGTTTGGAGATAGAAGTTGAAGAAAGGGTTTTGTAAGGAGTATATATAGGAAGGGTTGAGATTATTTATAAAAGAAAGAGTACCTTTATATAATATTACAAAATGGTATAAAGTACGGGTACATATAAAGAATTTTGGGAGTGGGTTTTAAAAGTGAAGATATGGCGTGTAGTGAGTAAGTACAAAGAATTTTGGTTTTTGGGTTAAAAAGGTGATGATTGAAGTTGATTTATGATAGAGGTCAATTGCCATTATGATGGGTGGTTTTTGTGTTAACACGTCATATCAACCGCTAGTGTTGGTGAGATAGTGGGAGAGTCGTTTTGGCTTCTCAAGGAAGCTTCGTGAGTTCCAAGGAGAAATAAAAGACGGAAAATAAATGAGGGAATTAATAAATATCCGAATTTTAGATAGAAAACGTACCTGAGATACAATCAGCTTCGTTTAGAGTTTAGAAGAAATCAATCACTATTTTGTCATCAGTTTGTCAGCTAAGAGATAAGAAAAGTGTAAGCTGATAACTTTTGTCAGCTGAGTAATGTTAGCTGACTGAAGAATGTCAGCTTACGATTCATCTAATTTCTAAGGCCCAAATCTTCAAATATGCAGATGTAGTTGTCAGCTACTGAGGTCAGCTGATGAAATTGTCAGTTGGTGAGAATTGACTGACATTAAAAGAAATGATCACAGTGATTATTTGTTAGTCGAACTCTTATACATGTAATGGTTAGAGATATACAGAATATCTATTTATGACAATATAAACATTCACAATTCTCCACTAGGAAATTCAAATCTATCAGATTTTAGAGCTTTTGTGAATATGTCAGCTAATTGAAATTATGTAGGAATGTATTCTGGCTGAACATTACCTTTTTCAACATGATATTTTAGGAAATGATATCTTATGTCTACATGATTGGTTTTGGAATGCATGACAAGGTTTTTTGAAATAGAAATAGCAGAAGTATTATCACAATAAATAGGACATGTTCCCATTTGCATTTCATAGTCCAATAACTATTGTTTCATCCAAAGAATTTGTGAACAACAACTACCAGCAGCAATGTATTCATCTTCAGTAGTTGAGGTGGAGACTGTTGCCTACTTTTTGCATGCCCAAGATATCAACTTGTTACCAAGAAAGCTGACTTGTTCCACTAGTGTTCTCTCTGTTTACTCTACAAGTTGCAAGGTCAACATCTGAATATCCCATTAAATTAAAAAAAGAGTCTCTAGGATACCAAATACCAAATTTTTCAGTATCAATCAAGTATCTGATAATTCTTTTAGCAGCAATCATGTGAGATTCTTTAGGGTTAGCTTGAAAACGAGCACATATACACACAACAAACATAATGTCTGGTCTACTAGCAGTTAAATACAAGAGAGATTCAACTATACCTCTATACTCAATTGTATTGATAGGTTTACATTTTTCATCAGTGACTAGATGACATTCAACTCCCATTGGAGTGTTTGCTGAATTTGCCACTTGTAAGTTATATTTCTTGATCAGCTTTTTTGTGTATTTGGATTGATGGATAAAAATTCTTTCTTCAATTTACTTGATTTGCAAACCTAGGAAGTATGTAAGTTCTCCCATCATGCTCATCTCAAATTTTCCATTCATAAGGTTTTCAAATCTCTTAGACAAAGCATCATTAGTAGAACCAAAAATAATATCATCAACATAAATTTGGACTAGTAAAATATTACATTTGTGCTTCAATGAGAAAAGAGTAGTATCAATTTTACCTCTTTGAAATCATTTTTCCATGAGAAATTTGGATAGAGTTTTATACCATGCTCTTGGAGCTTGTTTAAGACCATAGAGAGCCTTTCTTAGCTTGCACACATGGTCCTTCTTTTTTATATCAAGAAATCCAGGGGGTTGTTCAACAAAGACTTGCTCTTATAGATCACCATTTAGAAATGCACTCTTCACATCCATTTGATAGACTTTGAAGTCTTTGAAGGTTGCATAAGCAAGGAATAATCTAATGACTTCTAGTCTAGCAATAGGAGCAAATGTTTGATCATAGTCAATGCCCTCCTCATGTCTATAGCCTTGGGCTACCAATCTTGCTTTGTTTCTAGTGACATTTCCATCTTCATCCAACTTGTTCCTAAACACCCATTTAGTTCCAATAACTTGTTGATTTGATGGTCTTGGAACAAGTTGCCAAATTTGACATCTCTCAAACTGATTGAGTTTTTCTTGCATGGCCTCAATTCATTGGGGATCCTCTAGAGCTTCATCAATCTTCTTAGGTTCAATGGAGGAGACAAAAGCATGTGAGTCAAAAACTTTATTTATGGAACTGCTTCTTGTTCTTGGTCTTGCAAAGGGGTCACCAATGATGTTTGAAACTGGATGATGTCTAGCTTCTCTGATTTCTCTAGGAAGATCTGGAAGAGGTTCAATCTTTGAAGGAATAGGAGAAAGATTGTCAGTTTGCAAAGGTGAGGATGATTGAGTGTCAGCTGACTGAAGATTTTCAATGGGATATGTGTTAGCTGTCTGATCAGCTATGAAAGGATCTGATGAATGATTTAGGTTGTCAGCTGGTTGAGTATTGTCAGCCGGCTGATGTTCATTTTGACTTTCTGAGATATCAACCGAAGAAGATGAAGGATTATTTTGAGTTGAGTTAACATTATTTCCTGCCTCAAAAATCTAAAAATTGTCAGTAACATCAAGAGTCTCAGCAGGCTCAAGTAAACTAAATTCATCAAATGTAACATGCATAGATTCAACAATTATTTGAGTTTTTCTATTATAAACTCTATAAGCTTTACTGTGTTTAGCATAACCAACAAAAATACCTTCATCAGTTTTTCATTGAATTTACCTCTGTGATCACTACCATTGTAGCGAATGTAGCATTTGCACCCAAAAATCTTAAAGTAGGCAATCTTGGGTGTTCTACCTCTCCATAATTCATATGAAGTCTTTTCATGGAACTTGTTGATGAGTGATCTATTTTGAGTAAATCAGGCTGTGTTGACAACTTCTGCCCAAAAATATTTTGGCAGTTTTGCTTCAGCTAGCATTATTTTACCCGCTTCAATCAATGTCATGTTCTTCCTTTCGGCTACACCATTTTGCTAAGGTGTTCTTATTGCTGAGAAAGTATGATCAATACCATGATCATCACAGTATGTATCCATCCCAAGGTTTTTGAATTATGTACCATTGTTTGATCTTACACTTATAATTTCATACTCTTTTTGAGTTTGAAGATTTCTGAACAATGTAGTGAGAATACCATAAGTTTCATCCTTGGATTGCATCATTTCAACCTATGTGTACCTTGAGTAATCATCTACAACCACTAGAGTATTTCTGTTTCTACCTAAACTTTCAGTTGTAATAGGACCAAACAAATCCATATGAAGTAGTTCAAGAATTCTTTTGGTTGAAAGACATGGTTTGAGTTTAAAAGAAGTTTTTATTATTTTTCCTAAAATACATGCTTCACATTTTTTGTCTGCGGGAAAATTTACTGATGGCAGACCATTCATTAAATCTCCTTTTGAAAGTTTTGAAAGATATTCAAAATCTAAATGTGAAAGTCTTTTATGCCAAAGCCATGAAGTTTTTGAAGAATTATTTGCTACTAAGAAGATTTGAGTATTGTTATTTAAAGCAAGTAAATCAATAGCAAATACATTTCTTTTTCTTGAGCCAGTAAGTAAAACTTCATTTGTGATGTTGTTTTTGATAAATCAGTGAGTAGTAGAGAAAGTGCAATTCATACCTTTATCACAAAATTGTGAAATACTCAAAAGATTATGTTTCAAACCTTGTACCAAATAGACATTTTCAATTTTTATAGATCATCTGATAATGGATCCATAGCCTATTGTTTTTCTTTTAGAATTATCTCCAAAGATGACTGAGGGTCCTTTAGTTGAGATGATGTCAGTTAGTAGTTCAGCTAACCCAGTCATGTGTCTAGAGCATCCACTGTCTAATATCCATATGTCAGTTGGTTGATCATCTGTCATTAAGCATATTTGAAATATGAATATTTAAATCATGATACCCTTTATATCTTTGGGTCCAAAGGGTTAGTTTTCTTTGGTGGTCATATTTGCCTGAATTTAGGCATTTTGACTTTGTCAGTAGGTTTAAATCTAAACAAACATTCATGAGATTGAAGTCCAAAAGTAGAACAAACTTTGCACTTGTGATAACCAGGTTTATCAGTCATTTAAGGTGAATTATTTGACTCATTTTGATTCAGCTTGGAAGTCTTAGCATCAACAAACTTTATTGGCTTAAACTTGTTAGTTGTCTTCCTTCTAATTCCTCCTCTTTTGTTAGTTGGCAAACATGTTGTAGTTGCTGACATTTTGTGAGGATTATGAACAGAAGGCTGACAACTGTCATTGTTTAGCTTATCTTTTTTCTTAATAGACTTCTTAAGCTGATTCATATTTTTGGGATATTTGAAAGGTACAACATTATAAGCTAATCCCTTATTGTTTTTTAGCAAATTCTTAGGTTCACCATTTGATTGTCTGATCTCACAGTTTTCATCAATTTTTGAGTATCCAAGACCATGTTGATCTTCATGATCTTTTTGTTGATTAATGATGGTCTCAACAACAGCTTTTGACTTTGAGTAGGTATCAACAACATTGGTCAGTCGAAGATTCCTTTCTACAAGATCAGCAATCTGAGCATCTGAGATTTTTGCTTGAATCTCATGTTTTTCATTGATGTTTTTAAGTTGTAGTATTTCATTTTGTTGTACTTTATAAAGCTCATTGATCTTTTGAAACTCACAGTTTTCATCAGAAATTCGTTTGAAATCACTAGATAAAGAAACATGAATTCTTTTAAGTGTTTCAAACTTGGAATATATTTCTTGCATTTGTTCCAATAGATTATCAACACTTATGTTAGTAGACTTCTCCTCCTACCTTTTTGACATTTTACTTGTTTTAATGTAAACCGTCCTTGGAGAGGTTGACTTGACTTTTCTTTCTAGCCGACTTATAATCCATTGTCCATAAAAATCATTTCCTATTTTCTTAACCACAAACTGATCAGGTTTGATGACCTTTGTCAGCTTGAGGTTTTTAATAGGTGAGCTTGGAAGCTCATCATCAGATTCATTTGAAATATTTGGACTAGGGGAATCATTTTCTGAATCATACATAGCTGATTCTGCAACAAGACAAAGGTTTGCTTCTTGCACAAAATCAACAGATTCACCTTCAGAATCTGTTTCAATCCATGTTGCAAGATTTTGATCTTCAGCAACTAAACCTTTTTGTTTCTCAAAATTTCTAAGAGCTCTTTTGTAATATTCATTTTTGATAGAAGGACAGTTTGAAAATTTGTAGAAGGTTTTTGGAAGTTCTTTTTGAAAGACTTAAACTTTTTAAATTGTTTTGCAAGAACAACAAATTCATCTTCATCAAAATCATCATCTGGAAGAGATGTAGAAGTTTTTGGTGTCTCTTCTTGAGCTTGTAGAGAGATACCTTTATAATTTTTCTCAATTTCTTGAGTTTTGAGAACTTCCTTTTCATAAATTTTTAAACTTGTAACAAGACTACATATATGAGTTTTGTTCAAATCTCTTGCTTCCTTTTTGGCAGTGACCTTAACATGTCACTGCATTCTTCAATGATTCTTTTGGATCCTTTTTGAAGGCATCAAACTCTTGTATGCAATCGTAGAGTTTGTTGTCCTTGGTGTTTTGATCTCTTTCGACATACTCAACAAGAGCATATCATATTTCTTTGGTGGTAACACAATCATATATTTGTTTATAGTTTTCATCTGGTACGACACTTAATAAAATGTGAACAACTCTAGCATCCAATCAATCCGTAATTTTATCTTCCTCAGTCCATTCTGATTGAGGTTTGAGGACATACTCTTCAATAACAGGAGCAAGAGGATTTATGGTGCCATCATCTGCAGTAGAAGATTTACCCACTTTAATATTGATTTTCATAGGTTGCATAGGACCACCTCTTACACATTCCATCAATCGTTTATCAATATTGTTCATATATCTTATAATTCTTTCTGTCTAAATGTCAAAGTGATCTTCATCGAAAATAGTAACTTGAGTGACATTATTTGATTGAAAAGCTTTTGTAGTTGCCATGATCGAGCTTTCAAGTTTTTAAACTTGGAAAATAATAATTTTCAAAAAGCACAAGCTCTGATACCAATTGTAAGTCAAGTTGGCAACTAATAAGGCACGAGGGGGGGCATGAATAGCCTAATAAAACTTTGAGGGTAGTTTTGAAAAACATTAAAAGTTGCAACAAAAATTGTAATTTTGTTAGTCAGCTGAAATAGTGACAGCTGGCTGATGGTTTTAAAGAAGCTGACGTTGTCGGCTAAAAAGGATTTTGATGGTCAGTTGGCTGACACAATTTTAATGTTTTTGAAAATAGATCACAAACTACGAAGAAAGTACTAAAGTACAATTTATAAAACAAGTAAACAATTTATGTAAGGTACTGGCTGACACTTAAGTAAATTAAGACTGCTAAGTGTTAGATCAGTTTGTAAGAGCTAAAAAGTAAAAACAAAGTTGTTGAAGTGGTTCACATTATAAACTGCTACGTCCACTACCAAGTTGGTCAAACTTTGATTTTTGAAGTGCACTAATATTATTAATAATCTAGATGATCACTAATGGATCAGCGTACAAAAAAAAAAGACCGGTGTTTATGGAGTATGATTGAGAAACAATCACACTCGTGGGACAATTAACTAATTCCTTAATGAATATGAAAGAAATAAGGAATAACAAGGCAATGATTGTCTAAAACAATAACTAGAAAAGAATAACAGTGAGAACTATCTAGCTAGAGTTTTAAGACTGAGGCACTTCAAGTGAGTAATCTGCTTTAGAGAATATGAATGCTTCAGTTGTATTTCTTCAAGAGGTTCCTGGATATATATATATATATATATATATATATATATATATATATATATATATATATATATATATATATATATATATATATATACGATCTTGAATTGCAGTCCATTAGAAACACATTTGAATTTGAAATGTGTCAATAATTCGAAGGTATCTTCTCACAAGATCATATGAATCCTGTATGGAAGACAAAGAGCAGTAACATCTATCATAACACAAAACAGGTAAGTGTCAGTATCAAGAAATGTTTAAGCATAAAAGGTAAGGAAGCTGACACTTAAAAACGTGGGTCAGGAACTTCTAAGTGGCTGACAAAGTGATATTGCAAGCTGACCAAATTTTCCTTAACCAGACAGATTATAAGTTTTAACAATCTATGTAAGAGCATAATGATTTTAAGTAAATTTTAGTTTAAGCATAGTTTAAGATTCTTCAATTTCCATCTCTTTTCATTTTCCTACTATTTAATTTATACAAATTATCCACGGGATAATTTTATGTTATTTGTTCTTCTACTAATCTATATTTATTAATCATTAATTAATAATCTATTATTTATCTACTAGTTTATTTAAACATAAATCGTTGCTGTCACATGACGACTTTCTGTTGAATGCTTAAAGTCTTAAAGGATTTCAAATTTCTGTGCTTAGACGTGACACCTTCTTGTGAAGTTGTAATTTTTTTTTTTGTCGAAAATTAAAACCGGATAGATTTTAGAACCAGTACCTCCTTTATATATGGTAAAAGTTTTTTTTGTTTTTTTTTTGCTGCCAAAATCGGTTAGTACGAGATAAAAATTAAAACCGGATAGATTTTAAAACGGGTGTCTCCTTTATCTTTTTTTTTTTTTTTTTACCATTTTTAGCTGCCAAAATCGGTTAATACATGATATATTTTATCACATTTGATTTAAACGAGTTTCAATTGATTAGTACTCCAAATTTTCATGGTAAAATATTTTTTGCTGGTAGATTTTATTAATTCTCGTAGGTTTTAATGTTTAAATTACATATTCATATGATCAATTTTGAATATTTACCTTATTATTTGTTTTTTTTTCAAATTATTCTAATTAAAAAATTAATTATTTATTACAAGTTTAGAAAATCATCTTATTATAAACAACTTTTGAAAAAAAAAACCTATTAAAAATGTGCATACGATACTATATATATGGTCAAATTACAAATTTTCCCCCAAAGTATACACTCAATCTCAGATCACTACCCAACATAATTTTATCCCAATTTGGTACCTGATGTTGCCATTTGTGCCAAATAGCTACCTATATATATATATTTTTTTTGTTGTCAAAAATTCAAAACTGGATAGATTTTGAAACTGGTGTCTCCTTTATACATGATAAAGTTTTTTTAAATTTTGTTTTACCATTTTTTGCTGTTAAAATTTGTTAATATCAGATAGATTTTATCACATTTGATTTAAATGTGTTTCACTTGATTAGAATTCCAAATTTTTATGGTAAAGTTTTTTTGCGGATAGATTTTATCACATTTCATTTAGGCGTTTTTCAATTGATTAAAACTTTTCAATTCTCATGGTAATTTGTTTTTTTACAACTTTTTGCTGCCAAAATTGATTTGTACCAGATATATTTTATCACATTTAATTTAGACAAGTTTCATTTGATTAGGAGTGCTCCTCAATTGTCATGATAGAAGTTTTTTTAATTTTTATTATTTTAGCAAAACTCGGTTAATTTAAAATAGATTTAATTTAATTTAATTTAATGTGTTCCACCAAAACCACAAATAACCACTGCGAAATACTCCCCCTCCATCAAACACCTCCTTAACGAGTCTGTCTTCATGATACTTCCCCTCCCCTCCCTAAGAATATTTGTTCGATTTTATAATTCACATAAATTTCGGTTTGATGATTCAGTGTGATCTCACGTTTTTCTTTAAATTTATTAATTATGTGAATATTTTACTGTTGTTGGTTCATTCAAATAACTTGCAGATTCTATCTACAAAATTAAATTTCAAAAACAACATTTTAAGTCAACCGTGCATCGCACGAGTAATAGCCTAGTAATACTAATATTTAAAATAGAATCACTTGTGTTTTATTAATCTCATAACCATATATTTTTGTCAATGAAGAGATTCACTTGTTGACGGAACAATTTTTTGAATGAACATTCTAAAACTTTTTCCAACATAAGTTTTACATGATGAGGTGGTTTCTTATAAGACGGTCTTACGGATCCTCATCCGTAAGACGGAGCCCCATTTAAAAATTTGCGGGTCATAATAAATAAATAATACGTTATAAAAATTATAAAAATGAATTAGCTTAGTTGGTCTGTAGCATAACTCTTAAGGTTTGGAGAATTGAGCCTGTGTTTGAGGTTTGAAACACCCTAGCTCTTATTTTCAGTTTTATTGTGATGTGTCATTTTGCTCTGGTGCCCCTGCACCTTCAAGGTTTGTCGCCGAAATTCTTATGTTTCCACGCCTTACAGTTTAATCCTTTGTCAGTCCCGTTAGCATCAATTGCCTTGAGATACTTGACGGATCTTAATAGACTTTAACGAAATACTAAATGACACGTTTAAAGCCAAACGTGACATATTTTAAGGTTGAAAGTGACACAATAAATGGAAAGGCAAATGATATTAGGAGTTAGAGCTTGTAATATTATTACAAGCTTTTGCGTTAGAGTCGTTAGATGATTAAGTTGGTGATGATTTGGAAAATATGTGTCATTACTTTAAAAAAGTATATTTGATCTAACAATGTAAAGATCTAAATAGATTTGATCAAACGGTACTAACACTAAAGCTTGTAATAATATCACAAGCTCTAGCTTGTAATATCATACCTCAAATAGAAATTTATTATAATTTCATTAAAATTCAAAGGAATACTCTTAATGTGTAACTTTTTAGAATTAAGAGTGCCACTTTTTAGTATTAAATGTGTCATTTTTATTGTGATGTGTCATTTTGCTCTGGTGCCCCTGCACCTTCAAGGTTTGTCGCCGAAATTCTTATGTTTCCCACGCCTTACAGTTTAATCCTTTGTCAGTCCCGTTAGCATCAATTGTCTTGAGATACTCGACGGATCTTAATAGATTTTAACGAAATACTAAATGACATGTTTAAAGTCAAGCGTGACACATTTTAAGGTCGAAAGTGACACAATAAAGGGAAATTTATTATAATTCTCATTAAAATTCAAAGAAATACTCTTAATGTGTAACTTTTTAGTATTAAAATGTCACTTTTTAGTATTAAATGTGTAACTTTTTAGTATTAAAAGTGACACTTTTTAGTATTAAATGTGTCACTTTTAAGTATTAAATGTGTCATTTTTTAGTATTAAGACTGTGTCACTTTTTAGTATTAAATGTGTCACTTTTTAGTATTAAGAGTTTCATTTTTTAGTATTAAATGTCTCACTTTTTAGTATTAAGAGTGTCACTTTTTAGTATTAAGAGTGTCACTTTTTAGTGTTAAATGTGTCACTTTTTAGTATTAAGAGTGTCACTTTTTAGTATTAAACGTATCACTTTTTAGTATTAAAAGTGTCACTTTTTAGTATTAAATGTGTTATTTTTTAGTATTAAGAGTGTTATTTTGTATTTTAATAAGAATTATAATAAATTTTCATTTATAGTGTCACATTTAGTATTAAATGTGTTATTTTTTAGTATTAAGAGTGTTATTTTGTATTTTAATAAGAATTATAATAAATTTTCATTTATAGTGTCACATTTAGTATTAAATGTGTCACTTTTTAATATTAAGAGTGTCACTTTTTAGTATAAAGTGTTACTTTGTATTTTAATAAGAATTATAATAAATTTTCATTTATAGTGTCACTTTTAACATTAAAATGTGTCACGTTTGGTTTTAAATGTATCATTTAATGTCACTTTTTAATATTAAATGTGTCACTTTTTAGTATTATAAGAGTGTCACTTTTTAGTATTAAGAGTGTCACTTTGTATTTTAATAAGAATTATAATAAATTTTCATTTATAATGCCACTTTTAACATTAAAATGTCACATTTAGTATTAAATGTGTCACTTTTTAATATTAAGAGTGTCACTTTTTAGTATTATAAGAGTGTCACTTTTTTGGTATTAAGAGTGTCACTTTTTAGTATTATAAGAGTGTCACTTTTTTGGTATTAAGAGTGTCACTTTTTAGTATTAAATGTGTCACTTTTTAGTATAAAGTGTTACTTTGTATTTTAATAAGAATTATAATAAATTTTCATTTATAGCGTCACTTTAAACATTAAAATGTGTCACTTTTGTGTTTTTAATGTGTCACGTTTGGTTTTAAATGTATCATTTAATGTCACTTTTTAATATTAAATGTGTCACTTTTTAGTATTATAAGAGTGTCACTTTTTAGTATTAAGAGTGTCACTTTGTATTTTAATAAGAATTATAATAAATTTTCATTTATAATGCCACTTTTAACATTAAAATGTGTCTCTTTTTAGTATTAACAGTGTTACTTTGTATTTTAATGAGAATTATAATAAATTTCCTTTTTTAGTGTTATTTTTAACATTAAAATGTGTCATTTTTGTGTTTTCAATATGTTACGTTTGACTTTAAATGTGCCATTTAGCATTTCGTCAAAATCCGTTAGGATCCGTCAAGTATTCCAAGGAAATTGATACTAACGGATGGTTAACGGAGCTGACAAATGATTAAACTTCAAGGCGTGGGAAACATAAGAATTTTGGCGGCAAATATTGAAAGTGCAGGGGCAGCGGAGCAAATAGAGGAACTTCTTATTAATGAAAATTAAAACAAAACAATGAAAATTAATAACATGTTTAGTTATTAACCCGTGAGAGCATTAAAACAAAATATTGCAAGCTTCAAAGTTTCGAACCACTGACCTCCCCACCCGCTAAACCTTTAAGTGATACAACCAACCAACTTAGCTAACATTCAATTATGATACTTTTTAACATGTTTATTTATTAACCCGCGAATTCCTAAATGGGGCCCGTCTTATGGATTTAAGATCCGTAAGACCGTCCTACACAAGTTTTTGCCTTACATGATTTCATGCAAAAACTTAAGAAAAACCGTATTTACATATATTTTCGATAAGACATAACTCCCATCCACCGTAAGAGGGTAGGACTCCATTTTACGAATTATGATCCAAAATGTCTCACAAAAATATAAGATTTATCACATCTAACCACTTAACCATGTGAGTAAACAATTATAGCCTTTGACCACATGTTTATCAATAAACCAATGGTGGACTAGTTGTCGACCAGTGATTTCAGATATTAAAGGTGTCCACTTTTACTGATAAACCAATCTGGTTTATCAATAGTTTATTTAGTCGACCATGCCATAAAAAAAAATATTTTTTAAGTGAGGCTACAAATGAGCAAGTCATCTTTGACTTGGCCATTTATGTAAATACCCCCACAGAAATCCTACACTTTTAGTAATGCTAGGACAATTCATCAACACCGGCAAGCTGGTAAGGCATTATACAGTACAACTTTCCAATACATTAGTACTTGAAATTTACAACACCACGATACTACCAAATCAGTTTTTTTTTTTTCTCTATTCTATTGGATCAATAGAAGTTCTCCACTTACCCCCATGATGACTTGAACTCACGAACCTATTAGGGATGGGTAAAGCGTGTTACCACTAGGCTTCGTTGTCATACTACCAAATCAGTTGCTCTATCGTTTTCCATGCTAAAGATGCTCAAAATTTGTACAAGCTGCCACAGAAGAACATTCTAGAATATAACCTTTACCTGGCCAGCTAGTGTACAAGAAAATTTACAACACCTTAAATTACCACTAGTCATATTTAAGAGAGAGAGAGAGAGAGAGAGAGAGAGAATATACCTTAAACATGTAGTTATCAGATGTGCCCCATCTGCTGTCCAAAAGTATCTAATTCTAAATCTATGTACAACCAAGGGATGTCATCGGCAGAAGACATTCAAGCATTCAAAGAGGTCGGATGCAATGTCAGGAGAGAGAGAGGAGATGTACAGGAATGGCAATGAAGTTGGGCAGAGGCAAACTGTGATGGTAAACAATGGCTAACACTAGGAAAAGGCGATATCAGGTGGAACAAGCTAGAAACTTTACACAAGGCCAATCAAAAACTAGCTTGCTGCCGAAGAGTGAGCCCATTTAAGGCTGCTGCCATGGACGATATAAATAAGGTGTTGATGGCTGAGGCATGGGTGGCCAAGGATTCACATTAGTAGCCATGTAATGATAAGCACTGACTGGTCTATACTGCCACCCTAAGGGAGTCATGACCCCATAGGCATCATACTCCCATGCTAGATAAGGTTTACCTTGTCCGGTTAGGAGTCCTGGGGGCTGCAGAGGTGCTTGTGGTGGGTTGACAGGGTAAGCTGCACGAAAGGCCAGGGTGCAGTGTTTAGAGCTGCTGTTACATGTGTGGCAACCTGCAGGTTTTTTACAACTTGCTTTTGTGGTTTATTTGCTGTTGTTAGAGGTGTAGCAACCCGTGGACATTTTGCAGCTTGCTGTTTTGGTTGATCCTCAAGGTCAGCCGCACGTCTTTTCTTGCCAAATTCCTTTTTTTTAGCCATAGGGACAGCTGTTGGGACTAAGACTTCTCGATCTTGCTTCTGCTTCTCTAGCTGATCAATAAGTAATTGGAGATTCTCGGGTGTGTAATCACACTCAACTCGGTAGCTTGAAAGGCATCTGATTACAGCTTTCAGACTTGCTATTTCCCTGTCCACGGCCTTATCCTGTGGCGCAAAATATAGACGCAGGGTTACAATTGAATGGAACTAGACGGAAAACAGGTAACAAAGGAAAACCAAGGAAAATAACATACCAGAGCTTCAGGAGAGTAGTTTCCCTCTTCACAAATTTTTGTGGAGAGTTTTCCAATATTACGTAAAAGGGACTTCAGGATGGTCACTGGAGGGAACTTCTCAACAAGCTCAAACTCATAAATGAATCTAATAGCAAGAAGCCTCTGATTGTTTTGAATAAGATGCTGAACATAATCTGTTACAGCATGAAAAAGGCCTTTTAGCTTCCATCTAACCGCAGCACAGGAAGCCCAGACATGCGCTTAATGAAACAAGATTAGCATGGTGATTATATATATGCAACTTTACCTAGCATAACCCACTTGGATTATCATGGAGACTTGTGACAGAGATAGTTTGAATGGAAAAAAACCCCATCAAATTGCTAATAAGAATGACTACAGAACAGTGGAACATGGTTGTTTAGATGAGTCCGTAAGTTCACATCTTGTTATGTTATGCACTAGAAGCCCAAATAAGGGCCTTAAAATTTGAAAAGATTCCTGACTTTCCAAATGAATCATGTTAGACAGAACATTGATGATTGACCAACAGATATATGGAAGTAGAGAACAAGTGAGGCATGCTATGTAAGATCTAAGAGAGAATAACCTTGTATGGTTACTAGCCGGATTGGTCTACCAGGATATTGTAATGAAGAAAAATTCTAAGTCGACTTGAGAAAGGCTACCAGCTCATCTATCTCTTATCCTTAAGATACAAAGAGAAATTTTGAGTAGGTTACGAGCTCTAGGAGTCCGTTTGGGAGTTAATTATGGTATGGTTTTACTTAGTTTTAAACTTAATAGTCTTCTTGGTATTTGGTGCATCACTGTAGTGGCGGTGATGCACATTACCAGGTAAAAAATGTACGAATACCCCCGATCAAGATGGCCAATAACTAAAAATATCAAGGAACATAAACAATCCACACATATATACAGCATTGTATCACTTAGGAACATGCTTAAAATACTCCTAATTTCTTAAAAGACTACGCAGCATCAAGCCTTCCTAACAAGCCCAAGAGTTGAACTAACAAGCACAACTATTCACGCTTAAAATAGAGCAAAAAGAAAAATGACCATTGCAAATGGTGAAACAACAAATAAATGAAACTGCAAAACTACCCCAAAACAGAAGTAAAATAACAAGCGCAAACAAACACAGACGCATACAGCACCTACCAGGAGTCTTATGCGCGAAACCCAGGAGTCGATAAAGCTTGAACATTTTTTTATAATCATGAAGAGTCTCAAAGAGACCATGAAGCTCTTCAAACATAACTGAAGAGGTCAACTTATATGTGGCTAGGAGCTGCAAAAATGTTGTGACCTCAGCCTGATTCTTTCTAGATACCAACAATTTTGCTTTCCAGTCAACTGAAAACTTAATAGCTTCTTCTTGGACTGGAGATTTAATCTCTGAGGAGGCTTCCATTAACTGCTCCAGCAAAATGGAGAATTTATCCATGATCTTTGAGTTGGAGTGGTCGGCCCAAATTTCCAAGTTCGAGTGATAACAACCTCGAATTGCATCCAAAACTAGTTTTGCCGGATCAGATGCATAATGAAAAATAGGGACGTCACTCTTTCCTTCCTTGTTGACACCTAATGAATTTGAATCATGTGCAAGACTCACACTTAGAAAATCAACTGCCTTGTTCAATGGCACATTTTCTGATGAAGATTGCTCACTTATTACATGCGGGTGCAGAATGCAACCTAAAACAGAAGTGGAATGAATCAAAAAGGTCATGAAAAATATTGGACTCCAACAAGTATATAACAAACATATTATTTTCATAATTTATGTGCATTGAGTTAAAGCAACATAAGACAGCATATTCTCTTCGTATAAAGGCAAAGCAAAACAGTTATCGGAAGACTTACCAGGGTTCTTTTTTGAGAATCCTAGGACTTGACATAATTCGCGAGCGTGTTGATGTGGTGCAATTTTCTCAAAGAGGCAAAGAAGCTCCCCACTATGAAATTGAGAGGCCACTCCAAAAGCACCTATAAATTGCAAAAATCCCAAAATCACCTGAGGATTCTCAATCTCATCTCTCATTTTCAAATTCCAGATATGAGCAATCACCATCGCTTCTTTTACCTGAGGTTGTCCACATATTTGGAGCCTCATTAATTGCTCTAACAAAAGAATGCAGCTACTCCTAATAACACTGGCCTCAAAACGCTCATCTCCCTCCTTCCCAGATGGAAGATAAAACCCTTGCATTGCGTCCAAAACAAGCCTTGCAGGGTTAGATGAATGTTGAAGAGCAAGCAACACTTCATTACGCATTAAATCATGATCTTCAAAATGCTCATTCAAGAAAAACTGTAGACTCCTCCCATTCATGTTAGCAAGGATAAAAGCCAAATCAGTTACAGGGCCAAGCTTGGTGGCAGCAGATTTTAAGGAACTTGGGGCAGTTGACAGCTTGGAGAGGATGGGTGAGTTGGTAAAGTACATAGATTCCTTAGTCTTCTTCTGTCCTACGGACTTTCTGGGTGGTGGAGGTGCAGTACCTTTGTTATTAGTCTTCTGCCTTAATAGGTGCTCGATACATTGCTCAATGCCTTCAGGCGAGTATTTGGATTCAAGCTTGTGATCTATGATGCATCTAAGTACATCTCTCATGGCAGCTACTCTCTTGTCTATGACTGCATTCTGCAAGAAAAAATTTGATCAAATATCCAAAGGTTAGTTTCAGAGTTTTTTTTTTGATAAGTAAAAATTATTTATACAATTATTACTTATCAAAAAAAAAAAAAAGTAAGAACCTACAACATGCATAAGGATGCAAGGTTGAACTCCTATTGTATCCAAGAACCACATGGCCCAAATCATTTATTTCTGGACTCAGAATCATGAACTATAAAAGGTTCTGAAGCTCAAAAGTCTAACTGGATTACACAAGAGAAAGCCCAATTACCTGCATTTTACGCGACTTGTTTTCCTTCAGCATCTTTTTTGATATCGTTTTAACTTGCTTCACATAGTCTTTCAACAGGGATGCTGGTGGGAACTTGTCATCAAGTCCAAATTCAGAAACAAATCTAACAGCAACGAGAGTACGATTCCTTTTTATTAAATTGTGAATGAGATCTGCCAGATATAGAAGATAGTTGAAACATGCTCAACTTGATTGTCAAGAAAGAGATAAAGTACATAATCCATTAAACATCCTAGAAGAGGCCCAAGAAAAAAATATAAGTACTCCTTTCAAATTCTTACTTATCAAAAAAAGGAAACAGCTAGAGATCAGAAACCTCAAAACTTATAACCAACCGTGAATCTTTATGTATGCCACGAACATAACAGGAGCAGCTTGCTTTATTGACAGCCCCTGTTCGTAGTGAGCATCAAGCTTCTTACACGAATGACATCAACAGTCCAAACAAGTTAATATCCTCAATCCACTTACAGAAATTACACCACCACCACCCCCCCCCCCCGGCAGCCAACTATTTGGTGTTATCAGTGTCTCAAAATATTTCATGGTCTTGAACTTGTATTAATAATACGACCATTTGAAAGAAATAGTTAGAAAATCCTCTTTCCTTCCAATTGAACTCTAGGCTGGTCAAATAATACTACCTTGCTTTCTTTTTTTGCAAATATTTCTATGCCTATTGCCTACCGCTTCTTTATGGTTAAACTTAAATCCTGAATTTTCTGTTTCTCCAGCTTTCTCCCCTACACTTTGTTTCAAGTAATCATGCTAGATTAATTTAATTATCCTCATCTAGTAACTCCATTCCTTTCATTTTGCGATCAAGGCCTAGGAACCTGGACTAGGTTTTCAAACCACCCTTACTCATTTTTCACCACACCTAAACGACAATGTCACTACGTGACACCTTTGTAATGCCCATCACGAGGCAGCTGAAACTCAAATAGGGGTGACGTCACCGCAGTCTCGTGTATATTCTTCAAATTTATGTTCGTAGAGATATGACAAGTTCTAAGTTACCTAACTCAATACTCCTTTATCTAGACCCGGGACCGGTGTATAAAGGTATCAGTAGCTTTCTAATCCAGTGAAAATAAACTATTAAATACTAGAGAAAATTCCAGAAAAAGAAAATCATAAAGTAAGAATTGAAATATTAACACCAACTATAATGAGCATACCCCAAGGATAACGTTGTTCATGAAGCATTAAATAATGCAACAGTAGTAAATTAGTAACTCCATCATGGCAGCTTTTGTTTACCTGATCAGGTAGCTTGTACACGGAATATAACCCACATTAGTGCTGAATGTAAAGCCAAGCTTAAGCTAATAAGGTAACAGAACCTCAAGTCTAAACAACTAGAGAGAGAGAGAGAGAGAGAGAGAGAGTTGATTTCCATAGTTCGCCCCTCTCATTCAGCTCAAGCTTCTTAATGAGTTGGTAGTTTAACATGGTGCCACAACGCTTCTTTTTTATGCAAGGAGTTGGGCTCGAGTGGGTGCACCTTCACCGGTTCATCCCACCCGTAGTTTGGACCAAATTTTGCAAACAAATGTATATACATTCAAACAATTGTGTATATCCTAAACAATATACTTATTCTGAACAAATTTTAAAAAATGTGGAGAAGGGACCCAACCTAACACCTCCCACGTGGAAGGACACGTGGCCACCAACATAGCCGGGAGGAGCCGACTTTCCGTTTACAAACAAAGCATTAAGGTCGACCACCTACCAAGATAGGTGACCACGAGCAAGCAGGCCGAAGATCATTGATACTCGGTAGACCAGTCGAGGACCAAGTATGCCCGACCACCCAGCCGAGGAACATTCATGCTCGACAAATAGATTCCCCAGTATCGACACCCGAATGTCAGCTTCAGAAGAGTTTGGATGTTTTTGCATGGAGACCAGAAGATATGCAAGGTGTGAGTGAGGCTGTGGCTTTGCATTATCTTAATGTGGATCCAGCTTTTAGGTCAATTCAACAGCGGCCTATAATTTATTCTATTGAAAAAGATCAAGCTATCAAGGAGGAGGTTAAGAAGCTGCTCAGCGCGGGCATTATTGAGGAAATACATTACCCAACTTGGTTGGCTAATGTTGTTATGGTCAAAAAGTCTAACGGCAAGTGGCGAATGTGTGTTGACTTCACTGACTTGAATAAGGCTTGCCCGAAAGATTGCTATCCTTTACCTCGAATTGATAAGCTGGTGGATGCTATAGCGGGATTCGAGCTTCTCAGCTTCATTGATGCCTATTCTGGGTATCACCAAGTCAAAATGAACGAGCAGGATAAAGCTCTGACAGCTTTTCGAGCAGCAGGAGGGCTATATTGTTATAAGATGATGCCTTTTGGATTGAAGAATGCAGGAGCTACCTATCAACGGATGGTGAATAAGGTCTTCAGTTCGCAGATTGGCAGAAACGTAAAGGCCTACATTGATGACATGGTGGTGAAGACCAAAGGGCACGAGCATGCGCTGATTTGGAGAAAACATAACATGAAGAAAACATAACTCGAAAACATAACATAACCCGAGCAAGCTTAACCCGAGCAAGCGTGTGTTCAGGGTAAAGGCGGGCAAGTTTCTGGGGTTCATGGTAACTGAGAGGGGCATAGAGGCTAATCCAGAAAAAATTAAGGCATTGGTCACTATGAAGCTTCCTCGATGCATCAAAGATGTTCAAAAGCTCAATGGTAGGGTGATAGCCCTTGGTCGTTACATTTCTAGGTCGGCAGAAAGGTGTTTGCCATTCTTCAAGGTTCTCCGTGGGAACAAGGGGTTTGAATGGACAGCTGAATGTCAGAAGGCCTTCGAGCAGCTGGTGGAATATCTGGGAAGTCCTCCTTTGTTGAGCAGCCCGGTTTTAGGTGAGACATTGTTTGTGTATTTAGCGGCCACATAGCAGGCTGTAGCCGCTGTGCTAATTAGGGAAGAATGTAATGTGCAAAAGCCTGTTTATTATGTGTCAAAGGCCCTCACTGCTGTAGAGGGACGATATTTTAATGCAGAGAAATTGGCTTATTCGCTTGTTGTTGCTGCTCGGAAACTTCGAGCTTATTTTTCTGCACATTCGATCATTGTATACACCGACATGCCTCTTAGGAAAATTTTGCACAAGCCAGATTCTTCTGGTCGATTGCTCACTTGGTCCATTGAGCTAACTGAGTTTGATATTGACTATCAACCTCGACGAGCGATTAAGGCACAGACTTTGGCAGACTTTGTAGCTGAGACTAGCTTCAAGGATTCGTGCGAAGAGGAGGTTCCTTCTAAGATAGCATCAGCGAATACACCAATTCCAAAGCCCCGACTAGAGTATTGTTGGGAATTGCATGTAGATGGTTCGGCCAGCAGGTTCGGAAGTGGAGCCGGGTTGGTGTTAGTCCCACCCGAGCAGGATGTAGAGTTTGAAAAAGCATTACGTTTTAAGTTTCCAGCCTCTAATAACCAGGCAGAGTATGAAGCCTTGATCGCAGGACTCGAGCTCGCGTAAGATGTGGGAGTTCGAGAGGTGATTGTTTATTGCGATTCCCAGTTGGTTGTGAATCAAGTTAGAGGCGATTATGTTGTTCATCATCCAGTATTGGTTCGTTATTGCGCGATGGTGAAGGAGATTTTAAAAGACTTCGATTATTGGGAATTGGTGCGAATTGCTCGCGAGGATAATATGAGGGCAGATTATTTATCCAAGATGGCCGAAGATGAAATTCAGTCTTTGCACCCAGGGGTCATGATTGAATATTTGGAGGTTCCTGTCATAGAAAAAGAGGTGATCATGGACATTGAGCCTGCTTCGAAGTGTTGGATAGACGATTTGAAGGCTTACATCGAGCAGGGGACCTTGCCCGAGGACAGGACGGAGGCTTGAACCATTCAGAAGCGGTCATGTAGGTATGTCATCTTGAATAACATACTTTATAGGCGACCATACACCAGACCTTTGCTCAGATGTGTTCGACCAGAAATGACTGAGGGCATTTTGGGAAAAATACATGAAGGAAAATGTAGAGGTCATCCTGGTCAGAGGTCTTTGGCAGAAAAGGTTTTAGCTGCCGGTTTCTACTGGATTACTTTGAGGCGAGATGCAGAGATGTACGTTCGGCGTTGTGATAAGTGTCAACGTTATGCGGACATACCTCGTTTACCCTCTACCGAGCAGACTCCTGTGGTAGCATCGTGGCCATTTGACATGTGGGGTATAGATCTTATTGGCTCATTTCCATTGGCTCGGTCGAAGTTTAAGTATGCGGTGGTCGCTGTGGATTATTTTATCAAATGGGTGGAGGCTAAGCCCTTGGCAACCATCAGCGAAGTTAATGTGATTGACTTTGTACATGAGCACATATGGTGTCGTTTTGGAGTTCCACGAGCAATTGTGTCCGATCATGGGACTCAATTTTCAGAAAAATTTACTAAGGCATGCGAGCAGATGCGAGTGAAGCATTGGCAGTCCTCGGTGGCATACCCACAGGGTAATGGGCAAGCTGAGGCCGCTAACAAACAAGTTTTGCATGTCCTCAAGCGAAACCTTGAAGACAAGGCAGGAAGATGGGTGGATGAGTTGCCTTCAGCCTTGTGGGCGGTTAGAACGACAGTCAGAGGTCCTACTGGAGAAACAACTTTTTCTATGGCTTATGGATCTAAGGCTATGGCCTCGGTGGAGATGTACTTGGCCAATCATAGGGTGTTGCACTATAATGCTGAATCTAATAGTGCAGCTCAGGCAGCTGATCTGGATTTATTAGAAGAGAAACGGTTGGAGTCCAAAATGAGGATGGCAAATTACAAACAGCGAGCAAAGGCCCACCACGATAAAAGGGTTCGTGGTCGGTCATTTGCTGTGGGCGACTGGGTTCTCCGTAAGATTGAAGCAACAGGCCATCGAGCAGAGTGGGGGAAACTTTCGCCGAATTGGGAAGGGCCATTTCAGATTGCCAGAATTGTTAAGGAAGGCACTTATATGTTACGAACAGAGGATGGAAGCGAGCTGAAACACCCATGGCATGCAGATCATCTGAAGAAATATTATCGGTGATGGGTAATATGTAATTCGTTTATTGCTTTTTCTTATTTTGCAAAGTGATAATGGAATGAATAAGCAGATGTGTTCAGCTTATAATGTTTAATGCAAAGCTCAATTATACTTTAGACGGGCAGGGGAATTTTCTGGCCCGATTTGAAAGTTTGTGTTTGAGTAGACTAATATTCTCGATTATTCCCTTTCTTGCGAGCAAGGGATATCCCTGCTTATAAAAAAGGGTTGGTGTTCGAGATAATTGTTTTTCTTATTATTCTCGATTATTCTCTTTCACAAGCATAAGTCATTTCTGCTCGTGAAAAGGGTTGGTGTTCGAGATAATTGCTTTTCTTATTATTCTCGATTATTCTCTTTCACGAGTATAAACTATTTATGCTCGTGAAAAGAGTTGGTGTTCGAGATAATTGCTTTTCTTATTACCCTCGATTATACTCTTTTCACGAGCATAAGTTTTTTCTGCTCGTGAAAAGAGTTGGTGTTCGAGTTGATTGCTTGTTCAATTATATATGATTACTCTTTTACGAGCATAGGTTGCCTTTGCTCGGGAAAAGGAGTTGGCGTTCAAGTCAGTAATTCATAATTGAAATGCTAGGATGCAAGCAGACACAACATGAGCATTCATTGCAAAATGTGAACATTGATCAAAGCATCAAAACCAAGCAATAGTAAATATTACAAAAACAGAAATGCAAATTGTTCAAAGGCCAGAGATAAATTGTTTTGAAACCATGGCACGCAGGCCAAATTGGGAACTTCAGGCATTAGGGGCTGTTCGGTTGGGATCAGCTGCTTCTTCTGGATTGGCTTCGAGGATCATCACATCTTCCTCGTCGGCTGGGTCGGTGGTGCCTTCGTTTTCCTTGGGTTGAGCTTGAGATTTCCAAATTTGAGTCATGAGTTCACTAACATTGACTTCGGCAACCGGAGGAGGATTCCATGGAGACAAGCCTTTTTCTGCATCTGCCTCAGCTAGAGACTCTAGTTCGTCCTCGGTGTACGGCACAAGAGCATGGCCAGGCGGGCAGAGGGACAGAAAAGCGGGTTGGTACCCCACTCGGCGAGCAATTCTAATCGGATCTCCAATCCGCTGCACGAGATTTGCCTTAGTACATGGTTTATTCCCTGGAGGAAGAAGGGATAAGCTTCATTTTCCACGCAGGCAGCAAAGTCTTCAGAATATTTGTAATCCTCGACAATGTTTTGTTTTTGCTCCTCGCTCGGGATTGATTGCACTTCCTTTAGCTTTCCTTCCAGGTCGGCAACCGTGGCTTTGGCTTCCTCTAGTTGTGCTTGGGTGTCTCGGAGTTCTTTTCGGACTCCAGAAATGTTATTCAAAGTCGCTTCTTCAGATTTCTTCGAGAAATCCAGATGGGACTCCAAGTTTTTCTTCTCAGTCTCGACCTTGGAGAGCTCGGTCACTTTACTAGTAAGAGTCTCCTCGGTTGTCTTCAGCTCGGCACGGACAGAGTTGACGGTCTCCTCCAGTTGGTTCTTTTCTTTCAACAATGCGGCATTCAAATTGATGTTGTCAACAAGCCGTTCGTACATCATTTCTGTTTTGGTAGCGATCTGCAGATAAAGATGTAGTTGGTATTTGTGGAATGTTAAAGGAAAGATGGATTGCGAGGAAAGTGTTTACCTCAGTCAAGCACATCCCGACTTCTCCTACCAAAACCGAGCTCGCTTGGTCGGCGCTTTTCTTCCGAATCCCGCCGTGTCGCAGTCTTTTCATCGTGCCAAGTCCACGCTTTCGGGTACCCAGCTGCGTTTGAAAATATTGATCTTATCAAGATCGGCACATCGGCGATCTCTCGCGATGAGGGCCCCCTTTCTCCTGGCCATCATCAGGCGTACGAGGAAATTGTCTTTGTGCCATGACGGTATGGAAGGGGTAGCCTCCTCGAGCACAGCTTTGTTTGCTCGACGTTTACTTCTTTCCCTTGTGGGACTTTGGCTCGGAGCGGAGATGTTGATTGCGGGTTGGGTGTTTAAGGGAGTCGGGTCAACCCTTTGCATGGCGTGAATCGGGGCCGAAGTGTAGGCTGGTTTATCGGGTTCTGGTTGATGCGTTTGGTACCCACGCGGGCGTGGTCGAGATGGTTGGAAGGGCCAGAAGAGCCGAGTAGACAAGTGCTTGTTCCGTTTGCTCGCTCCTTTTTTGGTGCCTTGGAGGAATTTGTTAACATCGGTCAATTGCCTCATGTCTGCAAGAATTAGAACAAGAGTATAAGAAAAATAAAAGATAACAAGTTTGTAAGATCAACATGAAGAGCAGAGTTAAAGAATAGACCAGTAAGAGAAAAGGATGGTGTGCAGTTGGTTCTAGTTCGTGCGCATTCAAGGCATTCGCTGGGGAACTTGTTTCCGTGACATTGACCCCAGTATGGATGCGGAAGTTCAGGCTCAATGACAACTCGTGACTCGACTCCTTCTATGGGCCAATTTAGGATTCCGTCTCGTCGAAGAAGGGCTAAGTCAGATGTGAGAGCTCGCCAATCAAGTACGAAGTCTTGGCCAGCTCAGCCATCTCGTCCTTCCTTAACTCCGAGCAACAATCTGAAGGCCCTTGCTATCCTGGGTTCGCCAGCTCGGTAAGCATTCTTGTCGTACTCGGGGAGTCCGTAGTCGTGAAGATAAGGGGCAAAGGACCAGCCGACACTTGATTCGACTAGTAGGGCTTTCCCATCCCAGCCATCTACTTTATTCGGGCCGTCATTGAGAAGCTTAAAATAGTTTGGGTTTGAGCGACCTGTGAGACGCCCAGACTTTTTGTCTAAAGAAAAGAGGAAGAACTTCCTAAACAAAGTCATGTCGGGTTCGAACCCGAGCAACCTGCAGGCAATTGTGTATGCCATCAGAAACCTTACTGTTGTAAGGGTCAGATCGCAGGGAAGGACATTGGTTTCATTAAGGAATTCTACGACAAAGGGATCGAGGGGGAGGCGAAGTCCTACCAAGAAAAAATCGAAATAGAAGACCATCTTGTCTCCTTGGTAATTATGCCCTTTTTCATTGATATCTAGGTCAAAAGCTCGAACTCGGTAGTGTTTGGGATCCATGCCTAAGGAATAAAACCCGGTACTGACCTCATCTTCAGAGGTCAATTCGTCCCATTTGATCGAAGGAGGGATGTTGGGAACGATTTGTATGGAGGAATTTTGGTTTTGTCCGCGTTGATAATTACTCGAGCAGGGAAGGTTTTCTGCTCGATCAATTTCGGAAAGGTTTTGTTGGTTGCTGCTCGTTCCTTGTTCTGTTAAGTATTGGGGTTTTCGTCTACGTGGAATCAAGGTAATCTCTTCTTGCTCGCTTTCCTCGGAGCTGGAACTTGTAGAAGGTGGGTTCTCTTCGTGAGCACCATGGTCATAGCTCCGGCCTTCAATTTCAGATTGGGTATCGTCGCTGGACATCCTACAGGAAACAGGAATCGAGGAACACATGTTAAACCTTGCTCGGGTGGTCGGGCAAACATAAATCAGATAAAAACCCATGGCAAGAGCCTGTCATGAGATCGGTGAACAGGGCACCGATCATATATTCCTCGATTCCCTATATTCGGTCTAGAGTAGTTGGGTGATAGAAAGGAGAGCAAGACGAGTTGAAGGAATCGGAATTTAAAGGCTTACATTTTGGCAATCTACGCTCTACATCTAAGTCTTCAAATAGATTAATTGAAGAAGAGACTAAATGGGGAAAAATAATACTGAAGAACCCTAATTCAGGTTTAAAGCAAAGAAAGTATGGAGAAGATATAGAAACAGAGATCGAAGAAAGTACCTTTTTTGTTTCGTCGAAGAATGGGGGCTTCAAATCTTGGATGATCGTTGTAGATCGAGTGCTGGTATGGGCAAGATTGATGTCAAAGCAATCTTCAAATGCAGAGGTGAGTTTCTCTGTTGATTTCGAAATCTCTTAAGCGGTAAAAGTTGGAATGAGAGGCAGGTTTCCGCTTTTATACATGGTGAAACCGTCATTTGGCGGTCACCCATCATTAGGGTTCGCGTTCCGAGACTCAATTTTCGAGGCGACATTAATGCCTTGTTGGAAAACGGGCCTGTCCTTTCAAAGAGGCGGCGGCTGATGGCTTGGCTTCCTAAAAACGGTTTTCTAAAAACCTTTTGGGAAACCATATGCTCAAACCTTTGATCGTGGACAATTTATTTTCACACATTAAAAGGAATGTGTTTTGGGGAGATATTTATGAATTCTAAGTCCTTCTCCTCGCGTTAGAAGCTGGTTTGCAGGGTATAGAAAGAGGAGAAGTTGTACTTGGGGGACAGCTCTTTTGGGAGTGTGTTGGATTCTGTGGAAGGAAAGAAATCGTAGGGTTTTCGAGAATGTGGAAATGTCAGTCCCGGAATTGAAGAATTTGCTATTACGCACTTTTTATTTTTGGTGCTTCGAGACTGATCAATCTTTTCCTAGATCCAACACTGATTTTGTAGATCTTGTAAATAGATTAGACACCGATTAATGTTTGGATTGGTATACCTCTAGTGTACAAAGGACGCATCACCTCTTTTGATGCTTTTTATATAATACTTACTTATCAAAAAAAAAGTCCTTCTCCTCGCTTCGAGCATGAATACTCGGTGGACAAGGAGTAGGGGGCTACTGAGCTGCCCGGCCCAATAGGCCCAAGCCATAAGTCACGTGCCTGGCACATGATCACAATTCAGTCAAACGAGCATCCTAAAGTCAGAGCTACAAGGAGAAGATTAAATGGTTCTTGTATATTACGAGCAGGGTCTCAACCTTCGGCGAGCAAGAGATGTAAGCGAGCTGGGGGCTTGCCAAACGAGCAAGAACGTGTAGCGAGTATGATGTGTTATGCTCGTTCATTCAAGAGTCATTACCAATTGAAGACGGTTATATCCGGATAATTCTCCATTTGACCGTTGTGGTTAATGGGACAGTTAATGGGGCAGTTAATATGTCCGCCATCAATTCCATGAATGTTAGTAGGCGGTTATGATTAGTTATTCTCTCCGGCAACTATAAAAGCCCCTCAAAATGAAGGGGAGAGGTACGTGATTTCAGATAACTTGCCTAAACTCTGCTAAATTTTACTCTCTTGCATACTTGTGCTAATTATCACGTCGGAGGGCCTTTGCAGGGAGTGCCTCTGCCTAGTTCACGGTTTACTTGACTTGATTGCAGAGTTGGGCCTTGAAGACTAAAGGATACGTTGAAAGCCATGTATCCAAATGGACCAGTTGGACGAGCCAAGTGCGTTAGCCAGATTTTGGACGTATCAGGACAATAATTTTAGGGTATTGTTTTTATGTGTTGACTTTCTCTTCCATTTTTGGAAATTTACCAGTTCTAGGGTGTTGATACGAAAAGAAATTCACTAGGTTTATGACCTTTTCTCAGGTAATGCTGCTCTCACAACAGTAGAAGTAACAAAAAGAACATAGCAAAACTAGCTCAATAGAAGCAACTTGTAATTTGTCATGTCTGCTAAAAGTTTGCTCTCTTCAAAATTAACTAAATACCAATGCATATTAGCTCTTCAAAAACAATTAGCAACCATAATCAGCATAATTGAAGAAAGAAGTTATGATGACATATAACATAGATCGGGTAAAACTTTTGACTGATTTCATAAATTCATTAATAACTCTAAGCATGCCGCCTGCAAAAGTATGTGCATAAATAAGTAGAAGAGCATCTAACATAATCCATAAAACGGGACTTCACAACTTACAACTCTACCCAATGAGGTTGACATCCACCTTTCAAGTAAATGATCAATATGATTTCTATTCAAAGTAACTACAAATAACAGCAATTTGAGAAATTACCTGGAATGCTGTCCGTCAAACCAAGGACTCGGCAGAGTTCTGAAGTTTGTCTATGCTCAGCAACAATCTCAACAAGAACTGAAAGCTCATCTGCATCAAATGGCATGGGCAAATTGTAGGAAGCTAAGAGAAACAAAAGACCCAGCACCTCCACCGAATCTGGTAATTCGCTTATTCTAGCCTTCCACTGCAAAAAAAGTTCCATTGCTTCCATTTTCACATATGGTTGAAGCTGAGGTGAAATCCTCAGTAACTGCTCTAACAAAAGTAAGCAACTTTTTCTGACAGCGTCAACTTTGAACTCTCCATTCCCCTTGTTTGGATGGGTAGGGTAAAAACCTTCCATGGCATCTAAAACTAACTTTGCAGGATCAGACGACAACTGTAGAGCCTGATAAACTTCTTCAGCCATCGAATCGTGATCTCTTACCCGCTGGTTTAGGAATGACTGCAAACCTTTACCATCCATTCTAATAAAGAATTGTTTATCAATTGAACTATGAACTGGGGTATCTTCATGTTGAAGCTCTGTCTCAACCTTGGTGGAATCAACATTACTGATTTGCTTCGCCATTATTTCAATTTCTTTAACTCGGTCACTGAGTTCTTTCTCTTTAAATTGAAGCTCCTTGCAGCGTTTTTCAATATCTACCTCTTTAGTATCGAGCTCTTTGGCCCGTCTCTCAATCAAATCCTGAACACAATCAAGTTCTTTCGAACGTTTTTCCAACTGCATTCCCTTCGAATTGATCTCCTCAGTTCTTACCTCACAAGATT
The DNA here is from genome assembly GCA_013146195.2 of Codonopsis lanceolata. Taxonomy (NCBI): domain Eukaryota; kingdom Viridiplantae; phylum Streptophyta; class Magnoliopsida; order Asterales; family Campanulaceae; genus Codonopsis; species Codonopsis lanceolata. Next base: position 466,432 of record CM028381.1, read on the forward strand.
TTCGGATATCCTCAAATCGCTTCTCCTCAACTTTAAACTCCTCCAAAATTCCCTCCACATATTTTTTCTTAGCAGCAAGCTTTTCCTCTCTCAATTCAACCAGATTAAATCTCTCTTCAATAGAATTCACAATCAAACCTAACTGCTTCTCTTTCAAATCCAATTCATTAACCTGCTCATCTCGAAACACTTGAAACTCCCTCTCTTTATCATCCAATTCCTTGATTCTTCCTTCGATCAAAACACGAATAGAATCCATCTCCTTGTTGCTCTCCATAGCTGATTCCTGGACTGAATTCAAATACTTCTCCTTGAGTTGGAGTTCATCCAAGCATTCCTGAAAAGAATGTTGGGTGGAATCCATGTATTCTTCGAGATGCTTCCATTCAAGCATCAGAGCAAGAATTGCTTTCTGGAGTTTGAATTTCTTCAGTTCAGTCAATTCCATGTTTGCGGTTATCTTGTCCAGTACCCCCATCCTCCTCCTACTTTAATCTATCTCTCTACACACACATAATCACGTTAGAATTTGACAATGGAAATGAAGGGTGGATTGATTGAAACAGAGAATTAGGGTTTGGAAGGGTTGATGGAATCGGATTCTTTAAGTTGGGTTTGGGTTTAAACTTAAGACACCTGGAACTCAGTAACCTTTACCTTCCTGGAAATTGGGACTTCCTGAGTGCCTCCCTCAATTTTCGGGAATTGCAACTAACTACCTTTTTTCCGGGGTTTAAAAATCTACTTTGGAATTCCAATGTGTTCGTTTATGGCCCTCTCTCTCTCTCTCTCTACTTCATAGATTTTTTGCTTTATTTGTTTTACCCTTTTTTTCATCTGTTTTTTAACGAACAGCCCCAAATTATATAAGGTTTGAGACTAATTCTCTATCGCAAAGTAGAGTTTATCGCTAGCCCAACGATCTTTGTATCTTAGAATTGAACATGAACATATCACTAAATAAATTATTGTACATAAGAACTTAGTGGACAAACTTAGTGACTATGCTAGCTAACACAATGCTTTTTCTTCTTTCTACCTTCTCACTCATTAGTTTAATAATCTTTCAATCACTATCTATTTTCTTTTATTTTAATCGTTACAAAACTATTTTTTTCTAAAAACCCACGAAAAAAAAGGCATGCTAAACATAGCACTATAAAAGTGCAAGACGTAGCACTTTTTACAGCTAATATTAATGTAATGCCTTTTTTGCCCTTGACTTTATATTACGAAATGACCATTTTGTTGGTTCTTGGCAACTAGTTGGCCGGTAAAGTGATGTTGAACATGAAATTTCAGCTTGCAACTGACCTCATGAGCTTGATAAGAAGTGCAAGGACTACGAGGTATGCGAGGTCGAGAAGGCCAACAAGCTAAAGGCTGAGAAACCCTCATGGGAGGCTGAACTTTCAAAACTTCAAGGGGAGATTGAAAAAGACAACAAGTTGCTGACTGAGCTAGCCAAGGCCAAGAGAGACTTGGAGAGGAGTCAGGCTACCCAAACCGAATTAAGAGGGAGATTATGGAGCTACAACAGTAACTTGTAAAGGCTCAAGAAGTGGAGTTTGTAATTGGTTCCTTATGACAAATAAGACTCAAGGGCATTATGATTTCAATGAGGGCAAAGACTAAGAGGCTTGGATTCCCCCTCTTCCCGTTGAGCAGAATCTTTTTGTTATCTTTGACGCAAATGAGGCGAACTCATGGGCGACTTTCTATGGCGGCCTCATGCCGCATAGGTTTGAGGGAGCCAAAACCAATCAAGCGGAGTATTTTCGGGACGTGGAGAACTCGACTACAAACTAGGGTCGCGATACTTAGACTCGCTGCAAAGAGTTCTTAAATTTGTGCAAGTCTTTCTCTTTGAACGTCTTCGATCTTTGTATTCGGTTTGTATGCTCTCCCTTGTTGTTTTCAATGCTCTTTGCTTTTCAATGCCCGTGTATAATCTTGTCATGTCTATGGCTTATAATTTTACTAGTTATAGAGCCCATGCTCCACACGGGTACAATGTGAGATACATATATCTTCTTTTCGTAATAATGGTATAATTTTTGAAATTTTAGGCATTATGATTAAAATGTTGGAATTTATAACTAACATCATTTTTCTACCAATATGTGATACATCTCTTCTATTGGTAATAATAGTAGAAGCCTTTTATTTAAAACTTTTAAGGCCAAGTTATTCACACCCCCAAACATACTCTATAGACCCACCCAAAAATAATACAAAAATGTTATCCTCAGAAAAGACTAAATAGCTCTTAGACAAATGACGACATCGTTATTTAGCCACAGTTGGCCGAACACATTAGTGATATTCAAATGAGTGATGATTGACAAGTGCTTGCTGAACATCACTCATGTGTTCGGCCAACCAGTGTCAAGCACTTCAATAATGTTCCTCACCATGGCCAAACTTTTCAAATGTTGTGTGGATGTTGTAGACAAATGGGAGAAATTAAGAGGGGGAGGATGCTATTCATGGGTTGGGGCTTGGAGAGAAGAAAAGAAAAAGAGAGAGAGTGACGGGAGCTAGGGGGAAAACATAGGAAGAAAGAGAAAGGGGTGAAGGGGGAAAGGAAAAATAAAGGGAGAGAGAAGGGTTATGAGAGGGAGGAAGGGGGGGAAAGAAATAAGGGGAGTCGGGGGAGCTCTTACATGTACGTATGGGAAGGACATATAGAGAAGAAAAAGAGGGGGGAAATAAGAGGAGGTAGGGTATTTATAGATAAAAGTGTGTACATTTAAAAAAAATTGAATTGCAAAGAGGCCAAAAACCATAAAAATGGTCTAACCCACTTCCTTGCTTTGGGTTTGATACTTACTTTTTTAGTATCAAATTTTGATACTCAAAGGCTTTGAAGCAAAATTTGATATCATTATGTTAGGGTGAAATTCGGGCTGGTCACATGTGGTGAAATGTTAATCGGAAAAGTCCATGACATTTTTTTAAACCGCTAAGGTACACTTTATGTGGGAAAATGACGAACCCTTAATGGACAAAAGACGCGTGGACAAAGCCCCCCATTTTGGCATCATAATGTAAACATTGAACTCTGCCACCAAATATGACCATGGTTGGGCATCAGAATGGACAAAATTGACATCAAGAATGAATAAATTGAACTCTCCTACGAAATATGATCATAGTTGGACATCATAATGTAAATATGACCATAATAATTCACTCTGCATAGTTGGGCATCGAAATATAAATAAGGATAATAAATTGAACTCTGCCCCCCCCCCCCAAAAAAAATTTGGTATTGCAATGTACAATTGAAGTTTGTCCAAATTTGAGCATCGCAATACAAAAATTGAGCATCACGATGTGCAATTGAAGTATGTCCAAATTTGGGTATCACAATGCACAATTGAAGGCAATGCATAAATTGAAGTCTTTCCAAATTTTGGCATCACAATGCACAATTGAAGTCTATCCAAATTTGGCAATCGCAAATCCAAAATTGGACATCGCAATGCACAATTGAAGTTTGCCCCAATTTGGGCATCACAATGCAAAAATTGGCATTGGAATGAAAAATTGAATTAACAACAATTTATTCACAAAAACTTAATGTTTTATTTACTATTTTTATTCCAATGTATCACTTATGTAACACGATTCACTAATATATATAACACGATGTATATATATAGTTTGTTCAAATTAGCAACAAATTATGTACCGTGATTCAAATAATTTACGGCTCTATTTACTGTTTTTACTCATAAGTATTATTTATGTATCACGGTTCACCAAAATATACTTTGATGAGATGAAGATGCATCGTAACTACAAAATGATGCACCACATTAGAATGTACATAATCTTGATTAGAGAATGATGTGTCATAACTGTGTTGGGCTACATCGTGAAGTAAATTATGTGCATCTTTTTGCGCATAGCCTGATCATTGAAAACATTTATCACCTTGCAAGGTTCCTCTGTTCATTTTGAAACTTATAACATTAGAAATTTCAATTACATCAATGGATATAACAATGACTAATAACACTCCCGCCAACAAAACCATGTTTTCGCAATCTTTATCATTCGATAAACAACAATTGACATGAGATCTCATAGAATATTTAAAACTTGGGTTAACTTCACCATTGGTACCTGTACTTTGAAAAAGTTTGGTATCAGTCCTTGTACAATGCAAGTGCGCGCCACGGACCAAAGATTGCAAAATTTTCACATTGGTGGTCCCTAACCCTAGCTCTGTTAGCTAAATTATTGTTAAGTTAGCATGTACTTATCACGTGATCAATTTGTAAGGGTAAAATTGGAAAATCATGATTAATTTGTCTTTTAACTTTTCAAAGAGAAAAATAGTTATAAATGTTCAAACTTTAGGGTGGTAAATGAAACTTTCTCAATTTTTGGTTCATTACCGATTGGATAGTTTGAAGGACTTTACACCTTCACAGGATACCCAAATCCAATCCCTTCTTCAACTTTGAATTCCAAATGGGATGACTCGAATCTCCCCTAAATCACCATTGGAAGAGAAACGAGACCACCTAGAGAGACACGAAACCAAAAATTGTATCTGAATTCTCAATCTGGGTTTCACTCTCTCCAATGGCCAGCTAGGTCTTATCACAATGTAGGATTAACCCTTTGCCTTCAATATTTCCCCAACCTATAGCTGGACTCATCTCCAAAAACCCATCAAAGTTTGGATTTTTTCGTTCAGTGGAGAACTTTACGCCACCTGGGTTTTCTAGAGAGAGAAAGTGGGTTCCCAAAGTATGTGCTCCATTGAAGGTTCCTTCTTTCAATGAAGAATAAAGAGAGAATCATTGGGCCCTCTTTGTTCTTGGCCATGATTGGTAATCATTAATTTTCTCCCCATTAGTTCCAATTTTGATAATAATAATAAAAAAAGACATGCTACAAAATATTGGGGGTATATAGTTGAACATTTTTTATGCTTACTATGAATTGGCATATTTATTATTTTACAGTGGTCATGGAAGTTTTTCAAATGATCAAGTTGAATAGTGTGGTTGGGCATACTATGCCTTTTCCCATGCTTGCTTATCCGTTTTGCAAATAAATTACCTGTTAAAATATCACTGATATTAGTTTACGAATTCCATTTAGATTCATATTAAGTTTTTATTTCAGTTGAATGAAATTCTTGATATTTCATCTTTCTTTTTTTTTCATTTGAATAGGGTTTGTTGTTAACGTGGAGATGTTGGTTTTGAATAGGAGCACTTTTTTGAATTCAAACATATAAGTCCAGTAGGCAACGAAATAAGGCTAGGGGTGAATAGTCTTTTAAAAACATTAAGGGTTATTTTGAAAACCTTCAAAAACGGGCAGTGGAAATAATGAGATATCAGCAACAGATAGAAAGATTGTTCTATCAGCTGATGGCCAAAACGCTCTGTTCAGATTGTTGACACGAGTTTAAGTAGTAAAAGTTTTTAAACAGATCACTTAATATAATAAATAAACTAAAAGACAATTTATAAAACAATTAAGTAAATGATTCAAGAATGTAACTGACTGACACTTAAGTAGATTGAAGCTGCTTAAGTGTGAGAAACAATTCTATCAGCTGAAAGAAATTTGGGAGTATTTAGGAGTGATTCATAGTGTAAAAACTGCTACGTCCACTACCAAGTTGGTCAAACTTGGATTTTGAAGTGCACTAAGATTATGTATATTCTAAGTAATCACTAACGAATCAGTGCCAACAAAACCAGTGTTTGAGGAGTATGATTTAGAAATAATCATACTCGTTCAACAATCAAGTATTCCTTAAAGATTAGGAAGAAGTAAAGATTGGAATACAATGATTGTCTAAACAATAACTAGAAGAGAATAATATGTGAAAGACTATCTAGTAAGTGTTTGAGGACTGGAACATATCAAGGAAAGAATAGCTTAAAGGAATATGTTGAGTGTCCAGTCCTGGGTTGAAGTAGATCGAGGAAAGAATATCATATGAGTAATGAATAATATCTTCAACCACTCTATCCTCTATTTTCCGATCCATGTTTCTTCAATCCTTTCTTCAAACGTTTTATATAGATCTTCAAGTTTGGAGGCATTTGAGAAAACGAGTTTGAATATTGAATTCCTGGAAGAAATGATGATTGAAATCTTTTCAATGAATGCATATAGATCTTGTAGAGGTTTAGAAGATATTTCCTAGCATAAGATAATAAATAAAGTGGTTAGTTAGAAGACATGAAATAATGTAGATCATTTAAGATAGACATAAAAAGTCTTCATATGAATAGTTCTATGTTTGAAATATGATGGCCAGATAATAATTAAATATTTGAGAGTGAAGGTCACGCGTTTTTCATAGATACTGTTTGGAAAAAGTTGAAGAATTAAAGTCTTCTAGATTTTGGAGTAATTTTCCAACAATGTACAATGTTTAGCAGATATAGATTTTAAACGCTTAAGAAGAGGCTGACACTGTGGTATGAGCAGTTGCCAGCTGATGACTAAGCTTAAGCAGATGTGATATTTTATTTAAAGAATGTTCCTTAATGAAGTCTAGGTGGTATCTTCTATGTAAACAACATTATGTATCTATTTGCTAAGGTCAAAATACTTGCCAAAGTTGTAGGCAAGTTCTTCTGCTATCATATTACTAAGGACTGGTGAGTAGAGAACATGATTGTTTCTCTTGTAGTTTTCATCCAGGTACTTCACTGGGTTGACCAAGGGTTTGTCCTTTTTCATTTCCTTATGAAAAGAGATAAGGGAGGGTAGGTGGTCAATTGGAAAGAGAGAAGGGCTTGGACAAAGAATGATATGATAGGGGTTTTCACATAAGATAGAATAAGATGGATGGTAGGTTGGGTTTAAAATATGAGGGAAATATGGAGCAGGTGGTTAGCTTGAAGAGGTTGTTTTAGTAGGTGGTGAAGGTGGATGGTTTGTAGGTTCAATAGATGTGGGGAAATGGATGAATGAACCTGTATTAAGATTTGGGTTAACCCTTTGTCTCTACCTTGAAGATCTTCTTGAAGTACCAGTTAGAGCAGCAACATGAATAATAGTTGCTGTCATATTAGCATGTTCCTCATGGATATCAGCTGCTTCTTCTTCTTCGATATCTTCAAGTAGATTTCTCCTTCTTCTTCTGCTTCGACCAACCACATTTGCAGTAACAACTAGAGGAGTTGGCTAGATATATTTGCTATAGTTAATGGCCCTGGTTACGTCTCCAGCTGAAAACTTCCTGAATCTGACAAGCATAATCACATCAGTAGCTGCAGCAGCATTGTTGTTTGCTGGATTCTGCCTTAGAAAGTGAGTGATAATTAGATGATGTGTTATCCTAGCTTTGTCAGTTTCTAGGTTTTCTCTGTATCGTGTATTATTTGCAGCTACACACTCAACCAGAACTGCACCCAGTTCAATTAGGGGTGGTAATGACTGACACGACATGATAACACGAACCAACATGACACGATTATAAAACACGATGACAGAGGCAAATGGCACGATAAGACCAGCACGACACAACAGGACACGAAAGACACGAAATTGTTAATACATTGAAAATAATAGTTATTATTATATTTATAATCAAATTAGATATATAACATGAAAACACGATAATGAGGCATGAACACAACACGATAGCACAAATTGCCACCCCTAAGTTCAATCCATGGTTCTGCACAATAGCATCCATCATCATCAGTTGTGCTTCAGTAATTTTGTCATGACTTCTAGATTTGACAATCATACACTTGTCTATAATAGCAGCCAGAGCATAGTGCAAGGGCTGGAAGTGATTCTTGAATCTGTCACAGGCCTTTTCCATACGATGACTGTATCTCATGATGACCCATCCATCATTTTGTATATCCAAAGGGATAGTGAGGCTGGTTGATCCAACAGTCCTCAAATTTGGGAAGGCATTTGCAATGGCAGTTGCATCAAATACCACTTGAACTCCATCTATGGAGCCAACGAGAGAGAAGGAATTGTTTGGGGGTTAGGTTCATGTTATTGAAGAACTGCTTTGTAAGGGTTTGGATGTAGGTTGTGATGTCGAAGGAGAGAAGAGGCATGAGCTCAGAAGCTGTGAGCAGTTGGACCAATTGCTGTCATGTAAGATTCTTGTTGAGCGAAGCAGTGTCCACAATACATCCAACATTTTGTTATCAGCCATTGTACCGGAGAAATTTTGAGATGTTAGAGGAAATAAATACAGATAACACAAAATTAAAGTTATATGCTAAGAAAATTACCAGATTGAGTTGTTAGATTTTAAGATTTGAAGAGGAAAGACTAATTGATAAAATCATTGAGTTGTTAGATTTGAAAATTTGAAGATGAAAGACTAATTGGTGAAGAAGATGGCAGTAATGGAGCAGAGAGAGAGAGAGAGAGAGAGAGAGAGAGAGAGTAAAAAAGTAAAAGTGTTTTTGAGTGATAAGAGAAATGGATTAAGTGGGGTAGAGGTATTTAAGACACATGTGTAAATTTTTGTCTTGAAACACAAAGGAAATTTTGGGTTTTTGAGCCAATATTAAATGAGATTAATGATGAGTAGTGAAAAGGGGTCACTTAATTAATGTTAGGGCGGTTTGTGCTAAGATGTCTTTTCAACCGTCAGTGGAATAGTGTATTAGTGGGAGACGATTGATTTTTCAAGACAGAAAGAGCGGGAACCTCAAATATCTCATATATATATATATATATATATATATATATATATATATATATATATATATATATATATATATATACTAGTACTCTTGCCTGTGCCAATGGCACGACGACAGTTTGTGAATTTATCAATAAATGAATAAATGAATATTTACTTATAATTTGTCTAAGTTAATTATGATAACAGTTAAAAAGAAAATAAATAAATATTTCAAATTACAAAACTTACGAATTTTTTTGCATAAAATTGATTAATTAATTAAAAGATCGAAAAGAAAGGAGACGTGGGTTTGGTGAATGAAGGATTAGCGGCCACCAACCATGAATAGTGAGGGGAGTTGGAGAGAGAGGAGATAGTTGCTCAACCGCCGTTCACACGTGTGAATTCAGGGAGTGATAATGACCGTAGAATCTCAGTAAAGGAATCAATCTTAGCCCCTAAATAACTTTAGTCAATTGTACATGTGCAACTATGAAACCCGTGCCGATGGCACGATACCAGTTTGTAAATTTATCAATAAATGAAGTAGATGAAAAGAAAAAAAACAAATATTTCAAATTACAAAACTTACGATTTTTTAAAAATTTTATTTGTATACGAAATTGCGGGCCGAAAAAGAATTAAATTGATTAAGTTAATTACGATAACAATTAAAAAGAAAAAAATTAAAATAGAAATATTCAAAACTTAGACATAAATTAAATTAAGATTCAGTTTCAAAAAATAAATTGATTAAGTTAATTACGATAACAGTTAAAAAGAAAAAACATTCAAATTACAAAAATTATGATTTTTTTTGCATAAAATTGATTAATTGATTAAAATATCGAAAAGAAAAGGGAGGTGGGTTTCGTGGAGAAAGGATTAGCGGCCACCAACCGTAAATAGTGGGGGGAGTTGGAGAGAGAGGCGGGGCAGTTGTTCAACCGCCGTTCACACATGTGAACTCGGGGAGTGATAATGACCGTAAGATCTCAATAAAGGAATCAATCTCAACCGCTTTTTATCTTTTGTCAATTATAAGCGTGCGACTATGACCTCTATTGTATTATATATATATATATATATATATATATATATATATATATATATATATATAAAGTTTGTGAGAAGGATTATGGTTGTGTCACCTCACCATCTCAATTGTGAGGGTATGACTCTTGATTTCATAAAGACTTTTTGTATTCTAACCATTAATTAATAATAATGCTTAATAATAATTAATATAATAAAGGGTATTATGATATAGGTATATATATATTAGCATAAGTCTTTTAACTAAAGACTTCTTCACAATAACATTTGCTAAAAGAGTAATGATATGGGTTCCTAATGAGTACCTAAAATAATACACCTAATGATGTGGCATTGATGGGCCCCATTTTTTTACTTAATTACTAACTCAATGTTTAACTAACCTTGGTCAAATTTCAATCCTAAAAAGTTTTTTAAAATAAGAAAAGAAAACCTAAATCAGTAAAAGCTAGGGCTGCGATTTCCGTCCAAACAAGAGCCGTTCTGCTTCTTCACCGGCGTCGACAACCAACTGCATCTCGTTTTTCTACTTCTTCACCATTACCGGCAACCGATCAAATTTATCGAGCTCTGGGACCATAACACAACTTGCAATATCAAGAACACCACCCATGCAGAATCATCTCACACCAACCTATTTCAACAAATCAACTTATGTGTTGATAAATGTCAGGGTAACAAAAACTTGAGCAACAAATCACCAAAGAACAAACTACCTATAATAGCTATGATGCGTGTCAATGCACAAAATTAGAGATTCTCATTGACTAATTAATCAATGTTAAGGCACCTGTGCAGGCTCATTTTGGAGAGCTTGATAAATTTGATCGGTTGCCGGTGCCGGTGAAGAAGCAGAAAAACGGGATGTCATCGTCGGTTGCCGACGCCAGTGAAGAAGCAGAAGCAGAACGGCTCATGTTTGGACGAAAATTGCTGCCTTAGCTTTTACTGATTTAGGTTTTCTTTTCTTTTTTTAAAAAACTTTTAGGACTGAAATTTAACCAAAGTTAGTTAAATATTGAGTTAGTAATTAAGTAAAAAATGGGGCTCATCAATACCACATCAATAGGTGTATTATTTTAGGTACTCATTAGGTACCCATATCATTACTCTTGCTAAAAACTCTAGCTAATTGGATCAAGAATTTGAAGAGTTTGATATTGTGTATTTAGGTTGACAAAAACCAATGTCAATAGAGGGGGGAAGGACCTTTTGCTAATATAGATCTCTGAATTTGAGCATTTTATTGATACATGCATGAGCTCATGAGTGATAGAACATATATTCATTTGACGATTTCTTTTCCACCCTTCGTTTTTACGTTTTGTCGGCTAGCACGGTAGTAGTGATGGAGCAGTTTTGTGTACTTCACTTGAATTTTTATTATAATTTGCTAATGTCAATTCTCTTACTCGGGGAGCCCCTACTCTAAGAGACAACTGCCTTCTTCCCGCAGCTTTTGATCAAGTAGAGACATCACTAGAGAAATCTTTTTTCTTGCCTACCTCCTCATACCATAGTTAACTTTTTCAGTTTTCTTGACCATATTGATTAAAGATGACTCTTTTAAACTTTCTTCGTGGGATTATAATCTTCTAAATTTGTTTTAGGTTTATATTATATATATGGTTTATGGTTCTTGATTAATTTTTTTTGTTATAATACTATTTTTTATTTTAGCTTCGATTTTAGATTTTAGATTTTAGATTTTAGATTTTAGATTTTAGATTTTAGATTTTAGATTTTAGATTTTAGATTTTAGATTTTAGATTTTAGATTTTAGATTTTAGATTTTAGATTTTAGATTTTAGATTTTAGATTTTAGATTTTAGATTTTAGATTTTAGATTTTAGATTTTAGATTTTAGATTTTTAGATTTTAGATTTTAGATTTTTAGATTTTAGATTTTTAGATTTTAGATTTTTAGATTTTAGATTTTTAGATTTTAGATTTTTGATTTTAGATTTTTGATTTTAGATTTTTGATTTTTGATTTTTGATTTTTGATTTTTGATTTTTGATTTTTCATTTTTGATTTTTGATTTTAGATTTTAGATTTTAGATTTTAGATTTTAGATTTTAGATTTTAGATTTTAGATTTTAGATTTTAGATTTTAGATTTTAGATTTTAGATTTTAGATTTTAGATTTTTAGATTTTAGATTTTTAGATTTTAGATTTTTAGATTTTAGATTTTAGATTTTAGATTTTAGATTTTAGATTTTAGATTTTAGATTTTAGATTTTAGATTTTAGATTTTAGATTTTAGATTTTAGATTTTAGATTTTAGATTTTAGATTTTAGATTTTAGATTTTAGATTTTAGATTTTAGATTTTAGATTTTAGATTTTAGATTTTAGATTTTAGATTTTAGATTTTAGATTTTAGGTTTTAGATTTTTGGTTTTTGGTTTTTGATTTTTGATTTTTGATTTTTGATTTTTGATTTTTGATTTTTGATTTTTGATTTTTGATTTTTGATTTTTGATTTTTGATTTTTGATTTTTGATTTTTGATTTTTGCTTTTTTTTTTGATTTTTTTGATGATTTTGATTTTGATTTTGATTTTTGATTTTTGATTTTGATTTTTGATTTTTGATTTTGATTTTTGATTTTGATTTTTGATTTTTGATTTTGATTTTTGATTTTTGATTTTTGATTTTTGATTTTTGATTTTTGATTTTTGATTTTTGATTTTTGTTTTTTGATTTTTGATTTTTGATTTTTGATTTTTGATTTTTGATTTTTGATTTTTGATTTTTGATTTTTGATTTTTGATTTTTGATTTTTGATTTTTGATTTTTGATTTTTGATTTTTGATTTTTGATTTTTGATTTTTGATTTTTGATTTTGATTTTTGATTTTTGATTTTGATTTTTGATTTTTGATTTTTGATTTTTGATTTTTGATTTTTGATTTTTGATTTTTGATTTTTGATTTTTGATTTTTGATTTTTGATTTTTGATTTTTGATTTTTGATTTTTTTTGATTTTTGATTTTTGATTTTTGATTTTTGATTTTTGATTTTTGATTTTGATTTTTGATTTTTGATTTTTGATTTTGATTTTTGATTTTTGATTTTTGATTTTTGTATTTTGATTTTTGTATTTTGTATTTTTGATTTTTGTATTTTTGTATTTTTGATTTTTGATTTTTGTATTTTTGATTTTTGATTTTTTGATTTTTGTATTTTTGATTTTTGATTTTTTTATTTTCCATCTACTTGGGTGATAATATATTGTTTTTAATTGATTGTGATATTTAGTTTTCGCATTGATTTTAGTTTTGTTTTGATTTTTGTATAAGTTTTTATAGCATTGGTCTTTGTTTATCCCTCCCATTATTTAACTTATTAAAAATAGATTAAATAACAATTAGCCAATTTTAAATGGAATTACAAATTATTTTATTAGATTAAATATTAGTTAACCTATTATAAATGTGATTATATATTATTTAACGTATCAAAAAAGGATATTACAAATCATTTAAAGAAAGAAAAATTAGATTTATAATTAATTAAAAAATTAACGTATTGAAGTATTGAAGTATTGAATATGCAAAGTCATATTTATCCATTTTCTTTGTGATTGATCATCATAACAATAGCACAATCACTAATAGTAGAATATATTAATCATTTTGGCCGCATATAAATTGGTTTTTATTTTGCTCTTGATTTTAGCATTTTATTTATTTTTGGTATCAAATTTCTTGCGTTTGATTTATTATGTATTATCCATAAAAATACTTTTAATAAATTAAAATCTCTACATATTTGTTTGAATTCTATTACTTACAAACAATACTATCAAAAGTACTATTTATTTTATATAAATATTAACACATAAAATAACAAGTATACTTGATTTTATCTTCCCTCTTTGCGTGGGGTAGTAATTCCATATTAATTCAAACCAATCCATATGCTCCCATTTTTAATAAGATTCTGACTAAAAGCATACAAGTACTATAATGAGCTTCTCCATAAGTCTTTGACAACCGTGTGTAGAGGTAGAATCAACGATTGAATAAAATAAAAAAAAAACTGATATAAAATAGAATTTCTAAGGGCATATAATATAGACTCAAAACTCCCATTAATTGAAAAACATAAACTGTGAAAATGAAATGTAAAGGAAACCTTAAGAATTCTCTTAACTAACTCATGCAATTATATTATAACAATCATTTACTTTTTATTTGACTACTAATAATAATTATAATAAAATGAACATAATCAATTACAATTTCTTAATTGACCAAATGGAGATATGTTCAATCACTCATGAGCTCATGCATATATCAATAACATGCTCAAATTTAGAGATCTATATTAGGAAAACCAGTGTCAAATTGAAACCTTAACTGTACTTAAAGATTGATCTATATGTAAGAGCAGTAAACTCAACTTACCGGGCACGACCAGTGACTCTTCCTTCTTTAGTGGAAACGAAAGCTCTTTTCGGAATCAAATCTCATGTGTCACAAACTATGTACCACTTGTGTGTCACTTTCATCTCAACCATTAGTTGAGATGTAATGGTTGAGATGAAAGGGACACACAAATGATACACAATTTGTGACACAGGAGATTTGATTCCGATTTTTTCTATAGCTTGCCTCCACCAATCAGTATAGAGATCTCATTCGTCCCACACTATTTCATCTCTTTGACCTAGACACTTGAGCACTCGATCACCCTCGTCATTAGTCTTGAGATTAGATACTCTCTCTGAATTTCATTTTTCATTTTTGACGTAGTTAACTAAAGAAAAAGGGTAGTTTAGAGCCCCTTGCAGGGTTCATAACTTGTTATAAATAAAAACCGTCATTTTTTACCTTAAAAATGTCACTTTTAGCATTAAATGTGTCATTTTTGGCCTTATAAATATCACTTTGCATTATAAATTAAAACTATCGTTGTTAGCCTTAAAAGTGTTACTTTCTAGCATTGAATGAGTCTCTTTTTGTCCTAGAAATGTCACTTTGCATCTTTAATGAAAATTTTCACTTTTTTTCCTTGTAAGTTTCACTTTTGACCTTAAAAAGTGTCACTTTTGTCCTTAAATGTGTCACTTTTGACCACAAAGTATCACATTGCATTAAACATGAAGTTAATCAAAGTTTTAAGTTGATTTAGAACTAACATGCAAAGTCTGGGAAGAAAGGGACTTCGACAACCAAGTTCTAAAAGTCAGGGGCATCGGAGCTGGTTCTTGAAATAGAGGGGTAGTGCTACAATTGAGTAAATTTCTCATTAATTCGGTGGCACGCTCACGTTGCCTGCCCATGCTCCAACATTGACCTGCATCTTTCAATCTTAGAGCTCAATATCCACCCCAGTTCTTCCCCGTCTTCACTCGCAATATAACCCATTAATACGTGGTTATTATGTACTTTTCCTCTTCTGGGCAGCCCATGTCCAAGTCGTAACCCGCCCCATTTCTTCTCTCATTTCAACTCTGATTGGGATTCTTGTCTTACAAATTTGGATCAAAGACCATCTTACAAGAGACCTACTCTTAAAATTATTAGAATCTCATCATATCACATTTGTACTTTATTTATGGATAAGAGAAAATATTCATAACTGATTTAACAAAATATTTACAATTAAAACTTTAAAAAATTGTTAATAAGATTTATATTACATATCAAATGTGTGATTGTGTGTATTTACATATTTGTGCAGACGATTGTGTTCAATTTTTGACGATACGAATTTCTTTACAATAATTGACACCTGATGTGCGCAAAAACGGAACTCGGGCAAGAATACCCGGTCGTATAGTGTAATAAAGTGTAAATAAGTACGAGTTATCGATCCCACATCAAATGTACGTAAATCTCACTCCAACTAAGTACCAAAATTAGGCTAACTAATTATATTTGAGCGAAAAGAAAAATGAATTAAAAACTAAAAATATAAACAACCTAAGAAAGCAATTAAATTTACTCTACTACGGAGGTGGCTTGGCAACAACAAATTAAGATAAAAAGATAAAAGTGCAATTAATATTTCTAGTCTAGCCGGTGTTTAAATTAATCATTTTTTTACTTTTCATTAACTCAAGTTTTGGTAGTCGGGTACACTATTTTATTCACTACGGGCATTCGCTACGTATAACAAATCTAGTTATAACTCAACCTTGCTACAGGCTCATATCACCGTAACACATAACATAGGGGAAAAATAAATGCATGTCAAAACAAGCACCCAATGACTATCTACGCCCGATCTCCTTTCGGTCTCACGCCACGTAAACTATTATTGTGATTTTCTGAATAATAGGAAGGGCTTTCACTTCGTATCCTATCATTCTAGGGATCATCTAATGGTTTGCTACGCAATCAAAAGCATGAAGAACACACAATAATAACCAAGCACATGCATAATACTTCGCAAAAAGAAATTTTCTCTATTTTTCTACAAATCATGTCGGTAATCGAGAACACAAAATTGGTTAACTACGGGCTCTCGCATCTTATAGTCAACCCTAATCTCCCCGACCTCACGAATGGCTAAGGTGGTTTGATCGCGAGTCGAAACATATCTCACAATGGCTATCTGTGTGTGTCACAAAACACCAACTATCAAATTGATTGGTCTGAAACATAAAGGTAGCTCCCGCGGATCCTAAGCATTTCTAAAATCATTTAATTATTGGCCAATTAATTAAAAGCATTAAACCCATAAAATAATAACCAAACATGAATGTGTACTAAATAAAGAGAGAGATTAAATTAAATCACTACATTGGACATAGAAAAATAAAATTCCATAAACAAATTAAGCACAAATCAATTTAACAATTACGAAATTAATCAACCCAAGAAAATACAATAAATATCTCAAAATATGAGTTGAAAGAATTAAACCGAAGAATCGCGAATCCGGGGTTGAAATCTTTTGTAGATGCATCCTTGGCTCATGAAATGATGCTCCAAACCTTCAAAGGTGATCAAGTTATGGAGGCATGGAGGAAAATGGGGTTGAAGAGGCCTGTTCCCCATTTAGGCTTCATGCCCATAAATGGGGGCTTCAATTTCGAATGGAGGCTGCTGGGAGATATCAAATGAGGGCAACAAGAAGAAGGGCAAAATAGGAAAGAATGAAGCTTTTGGGGCTGTTTTGGAAGGAAAAAGGGAAGTGGGTCGTATGGCATGGTCAAGTGCACTAAGAGAGGACGCCGGCCAGTGAGAAATGTGGCGGCATGAGTGAGGGAGATGGGCGGGCGGGCAAGTGAAGCGAGGAAATGGGCCGGATCAACTTGGAGCTCCAAGGATGACACTGTGACCCTTGGATGGATGGTGTTGGGTGGATGACGTGGCCGGCTTCAGAGGACGACAACACAAAAAGAGCAAGATATGGACTCCCATCTTAGAATAGTGCGCCGGTGCCCTTGGCGTTCGAGAGTTGTTGGTGAAGGTCTTTCCCCCTCAGGACTTCTCAATTAAGTCCTCTGTTAGCCCGTCAGCCTCTCAGTTAGCCTCCTTTTGCCTTGGACTCTTAACTTTGATCGAATGATTCAATGCTCAACGTTAAGGCCTAAATTACCTCGAACTTCGTGCTAGCACCATATAAATGCTCGATTATGCATGGAAACCTACATTAAGCACAAATACACAAATAATAATATTTCCAAGGCATAATAACTCAAAAATAACACAAAATAAAAAAATCAAGGGAAATCTTGGGCTT